>PVLC010005661.1:0-74596 GCA_004027655.1 Graphiurus murinus
AGATGGCAGGTAGCTGGTTGGGAAGGGCTAGCAGGGGGGATGGTGGGCCGCCGCTCCACGGCCCGCCGGCTCCCGCTGATTCGTCCTGCCCCTCCCGGACTCAGCTCCTCCGCTCCCGCCTCAGGCCCAGGCCTCCGCCAAGAAGCTGCGTCCCACTTCAGGCTCTGGGCGGTCGCAGTTCCGCGCTGAGGCGATGCGCTGGGGCGGACCCCAGTCCCGAGGGTGCCCACGCTGAATGCCCCACGGTTCTGGTCTCCGCCTGGGTGCGGCGCAGGGTGCCAGGGGTGCTGTGTCCCGGGGCCCGCCGTTCCCAGCATCTGGGTGGCCCCCAAGGCTCCTGGTCCTGCCCTTCCACAGCCTACCTCCTCGGCACAGAGCCCGGCTGCTGCCTGCCCCGGCAGAGCCAGGTCGGCGGGGGTCCGCGCGGATCGCTGCGCTATGGCGTCTTTTCTTGTCCCCGCTCTGCTTTCTTGATCTTCTTTATTTGTTTGTGATTCAAATTTTGCTTTTTTCCTTCTGTTGAAAAGATCTTTTTATGGTAAATTTAGATCCAAATCAAGGCGTTTGTGAAAAGACGGTTCACTCAGTCGCCATCTTGGATCTTCTCCCCTTAAGTTAATTTTTATTACAACAAAGATTTTCTATGTCAAAGAAAAAATATATAATATAAAACAAAAGTTATTTTTAAAGTCCATATATTAAATCTATATCAGACATTAACATGAACTTCCAATAATTTTTTTTTTTTTTTTTTGGTACTAGGGTTTGAATCCAGGTGCATCTGACCTCTAAGCTATACCCACAGACTTTTTTATTTTTTATTGTGAAACAGTCTCATTAAATTGCTGAGGCTGACCTGGAACCCACAGTTTTCCTGTCTCCGTTTCCCAAGTGCTGAGCATATTATGGGCATGTACCACCATACCTGGATATGAATTCATGATTTTTAACTATATTTCCTAGTTCTGGGAACTAAAATGGACTAGAAAAGATGGCATTATAGTAAAAATGAAGGAACCTAGCACTCACATCTTTATTTCAAATTGCCAGTCCTCTCTAAAAGGAACAATATCTTTTTCTAAAAAGGGGGGCTTGCTCCACATCTTGAGTAGATAAAGTACAAAGCCAACCTGTGACATTTTTTTAGATGCACACACAAAAAAGAAGAGAAAATGGTTTATTAATAAGTCATTATCACCAAAAATCTATCGTTTACTTAGTACTCACTCCTGGTATTATACTTTCTATGAACTGGACAAATTTATAATGGCAGGTATCCAACACTCAGGCATCATTGAAGAATAGTTTCACTCCCCTAAAAATCTGTGTTCTACTACTCATCTCTCTCTACTGCCATCCTTTGAAGACAATTGAATATTTTTCTGTCTCCATAGTTTTACCTTTTCCAGAATGTCATGCAATTAGAATTATATAGTGCACTGAAAAGTACACTTTCAGAGAAGCCTTCTTTCTTTTAATAACATGCACTCAAGGTTCCTCTATGTCTACATGACTTAATAGCTCATTTCTTTGTAATGCTGAATAATATATTCCATTGTTTGAAGGTACCACAGTTTATTTATTCATTTACATGCTGAAGGGCATCTCAACTGCTTCCAGGTTTTGGCAATTGTAAATAAGGCTATGTGCAGGCACAAGTTTTCAGTTTCTTGGGGGGTATATAACAAAGAGTGCAACTGTTGGATCATATGGTAAGAAAGTACTTAGTTTTGTGAGAATCCTCCAAATTGTCTTCTGAAGTGGTTGACACATTTTGCTATGTGACCAGCAGTGAATAAGAGCTCCTGTTGCTCCACATCCTCAGTATGTTCTGGGTTTTGGCCATTCTAATAGGTAGGTATCTCACTGTTGTTTTAGTTTACATTTCCCAAATGACATATGATATGGTGTATATTTTCATACTCTTATTTGCCTTCTGCGTATCTTCTTTAGTGATGTGTCTGTTAGGCCTTTAGCTCATTTTTGTTTTCTTGCTATTAGATTTAAAAGTTTTTTTGCATACATTGAAAAAACAGTCCTTTATCATATAGGTCTTTGGCAAATATTTTCTCTCAGAGTGACTTTTCTTTTCATCTCTTGCATTGTCTTGTTTTTGGAGGGCAGAAATGTTAAATTTTAGTCAAGTTCAGTTTACAATTCTATCTTTCATGTATTATGCCTTTGATACTGTATTTAAAATACTATTGTCAAACTCTAGGTCATCTAGATTTGTTCCTATATTATCTTCTGGGAGTTTTACAGATTTGAGATAGAAATTTAGATCTGTGATCCATTTTGAGATAATTTTTAAAGAGTGCAATGCCTGTGTCTAGATGGATATATTTGCATGTGGATATCCAGTTGTTTCAAAAGCATTTATTGAAAAGACTGTCTTTTTCTTTCATTATATTGCCTTTGCTTCTTTGTCAAAGATCAGATGAATACATTTATGTAGGCCTATTTCTGTGTTCTCTAGTCTGAAAATATTGCTTTTCCACTTATTGTACATGAAGGTAGACATTAAAAATACCAATCATTTCAAAGTAGTGAAACTGGCTCATGATTTTTTTAACTAAATAATTTCCTCTCAGAACCAACTACTTTTCCTATATGATGTTTCCAGTCCTCTAAGCCAGAAATGGCTATAAAAATGGGCTTTTAAAACAGAAACTCTGTTTTATAACTTGAGTTTACAAAAAAAAAAAAAAAAAAACCCTAGGGAATGCATCTATAGCTTAGTAGTAGACTGCAAGGCCTTGGGTTTGATTCCCAGCACTGCAAAACAAAAACCCAAACTAAACCATTTCCAACCATTGCAAAAACAAGCAGCATCTTACATTCTTATGCCCTATGTATAAATCTATATAATTCAGAGATATCAACAATCTATTAGTACATTGTATGCTGCATTAGTATAAAAGGGTATGCATGCCTTTTTTATGCAGGGAAAGTAAAACTATTTTCACTACATTTCTAGAGTAGGCACCATTTCAATACATAAAAAGTGTGTCTGTGAGCTCTTCTTGCTGACACAAGTTACAAATAAAGGAAGGGCCAGAGGAGGAACTTTGTCTATCTTCCATTGCTCTTAACAAGTGTCTCCAAGACACACTCCTCTCCTGGGTTTTTGTTTGTTTTACTCACTAATTCCCATTCCCTGGCTTAGGACATTTTTATGAATAAGATAGAAAATGTTCAGCACAGAAGCCTCTATACTACCTGATAAATAAAGGGAGCTTTAACTTTGAGCACCATACAGATACAGTGAGGTTAAGTCATTAAAAAAAATCAATAGAATGATTTTTAAAGAGGTAATGTTACTATGCCATAAAATGTTCCTATTAGAATAGTAGTCTAACTCTTCTCACTTTCCAATAGGGAAATAGGATTTAGCTTTATTGTCAAAACAAGAAATAGTGTGTGAGCATTTATTGAATTTACAAGTGGGTTTCCCCTATATTTATATTTTAAAATGTAAAAAAGATAAAAAAATTAAAGGCAATCAAATTGTTAATAATCTATATTCCAAACTTTTTTTTTCTTTTTGTGGTACTGAGAATTGAACCAGGGGTAGTCTACCTCTGAGCTACACCCTCAACCCTATTTTAATTTATTGTTTATTTTATTTATTTATTTTTATTATTTATTTATTTATTTATTTATTTATTTATTTATTTATTTATTTGTGGTACTGGGGATTGAATCCAGGGGCATTCAACCTCCAAGCTACACCCCCAGTCCTATTTTTTATTCTTTATTTTGAAGCAGGGTCTAAGTTGCAGAGAGTCTCACTAAGTAGCTGAGGCTGGCCACAAACCCAGATCCTCCCATCTCAGTCTCCCAAGTACTGGGATTACAAGCATACACCACCACACCTGGCTTATTTTTTTTATTTTGAAACAGGGTTTCACTAAGTTGCTAAGGGTCTCCCTTAGTTGCTGAGAACCTGTGAACCTCTGACTCTCCTGTCTCAGTCTCCCAAGTACTGTGATTACAGGCTCGTGCCACCACACACAGCTCACACCAAACTTTTAAGTTAGACTTTTAATATTTTATTTACTGTTGCATTAGGTAAAAATGCATTTTACAAGAAAAGTTGGATTTTTATTCCAAGATCTTGCTTGATTATCCCATTGATTAATATTAGGAACAGTCAAGTGTTGGAATCAAAAATTAACCTATGTCATTAGGAAAGTGGCCACATAGTCTAATAAAAATGTCAAAGCAAGCCAGGCATGGTGGCGTACGCTTATAATCCCAGCATTTGGGAGGCTGAGACCTGAGGATCCAGGGATTGAACTCAGGGGCATTCTACCTCCGAGTTATACCCTCAGCCCTATTTTTTATTCTTTATTTTGAAACAGCATCTCCTTAGGTTGCAGAGGGCCTCACTAGTTAGCTGAGGCTGGCCACGAACCCAGATCCTCTGGTCTCAGCCTTCCAAATACTGGGATTACAAGTGTGCGCCACCATGCCTGGCTTATTATCCCTCCTTTGTAACCCATATACAAAACAAATTCTTTGATACAGATTTTCAGAATAATTTTAAAATAATATGATGCTTGATAAAACTAGGATATCATCTAGTAAATTTCTAAGGATATTTGCCTTTTTTCCAAGTTCTTTTTTCAAATAGGACTGTTTTATATAAAACATGATGTTGCCTTCTGAAATAATTTAAAAGTACTAACTGAGCTATTTTTATCTATTCCTTAAAGCCTCATAAGTCTACTAAGGAAGTAATTTATAAACCCAAATCCCCAAATTGACAGTAAAGAACAAATTTATTCTACCTTTATTAAAGTTCTGCTAGTGTTTGCATATAACAAATATTGAGAAATAACTGTTTGTGGAGATAAAAATCCGTGAATTATGAAATGCCTTACAATATTGTGCAAAGTATAACAAGAGGAAATCCAAATCTGAATAAATGGATTGAATTTTTTTCTAAATAGCAAATTGAGTAAATTTTGGTTAACTTATTTTCAACTTCTTATGACATAAATTCCCTCAATTTGGTCCAGTTTTATCTGTATTTTTTGTTTGTTTTATAAAGGCCACAGTGCATGTTTCTGTTATGTATCCAAAGAAGAAGGAAAGAGCATCTATTATGGTGCCAGTCTGGCAATCATTGATGAAAAAGCATCAGGAAAGAACAGTCACCTGTATTTGTTGAAGAAAATCTGACCCAGATCAGCAATATTAAATATTTCATAGAACTGAAGTCCTAATTAAGGGTTAAAGAATCAACATACATTCTACCCAGCATGTTTGTTGAAATAACACTGCCTACTGCTAACCATCCACTACCCACCATCACTTTCTCTTGCCTGCAGTGCTTCTTTCAAGTGTGGGACATTTCTCCATAAACACTAAATGGCAGACTCATTAGCAACATCATAATCAGTTTAAATTTTGTTATTTGTAACCAGAATTATTTAGTACACATATCATTAGAATTTATAACTTTAGTAGAGTGCCTGCTTCTCTTTGAAAAATGCATTATTGTTATAGCTCCATAATCTCTAATGTCTGACTACAAATATATGACTCCTTAAACTTCTTAATATATGACATCTTGCAAAATAGAATATACAGAAAGAATTGAAAGAAATCTTCTAGTAAACTTTTATTTTTTTTCTGTGTCTGTAAATGGATACTGAAATAGATAAAACATGATCCCTGCAGCACTAGAGGGCATTTAGTAATTTATGATCTAGTGGGAGTAGCCTTGGTAAGTATGTGATGATTAATGCCAAAGCAAAAGGGAACAGTAATTTTCAAAGAAGGCTCAGAAGATGACAAATGTAAGTTGAGACCTCAGTAGAGGTCCCAGGCATTGAAAGCAATGGCACATTGGGTGGATGCCTGAATAGGATCTGAAAAGACTGAAGGGAAGAGAAGGATCAGTTCAAAAGTCACCTGCACTTTCTAGCCTTCCCTAATTTTGCAGGACACAGTGAATGGCTTCTTTATGTTGTCATCCAATGCTTTACATGTGGCACTGATTACTATATATATTATAATTCATTGCTTTCTGCTTCCCTTCCTCCTCACCCTCTGTCTTATATCCCTGTGAGACACTAAAGGGCAGAGCAGGATCATCTTCATTTTTATGTTCTCAGTACCTTGAAGGTGCTCAATAAATGTTAGTTGAAAGCATTCTTCAAATGATTGGAAAGCAATACAATCAAAGGCACAGCACATAAATAAGCACAGCATGTTCATATTTTATTGATGGAACTGGCTGCACAGAAGAAAGAGTTTCATATTGAGGTTAGTAAAAGTTCAGCTGAAAGGTTAGGGAGAAGGAGGGCCTGACTTGTCTAGAATAGAATTATTTTCTCTTTGCTCAACCCTGATCCTATTTTCTCTTGATCAGTCCAGGTCCATTATTTCCCAGTCTTCTAGGACCAAAATAAAACACTAATTAGACCTGGGATTGTCCTTCGGTACCAATCCTCAGACTTCATTCTGCTTACTATTAAGCCAGTGGAGAGTTCCCTGTCATATTCAACATGAGTTCTACTAAGATTAATCTGGCCGAGTACAAAATGAACTGGAGGATTAACAGCTATTGCAAAAGGCCTTTCTAGAAAGTGGAATCAGTGGAGGTTTAAAGGAAAGTACACATAGAGAAGAAGAATGGAAAGAAACTGGACTGACAACCTATGAGGCAGTATAGTGAGAAAAGGAGGAGAGTTAAAGATGACTCTGTGTTTCTGTGAGAGATTAACTATGCTGTTAAAGGAAGACAATCTAGGGGAGTGAACTCTAATGGCTTTGATACAAGGAAAAGCTGACCAGGTCATGTACCACATGTGGACTTGAATGAGACATGTGATGGGAATATCTTAGGAATATGACAGATATAAATGACAATCTAAATGCAGTCAGAGTTGATGTCGTGGATGTAGCTAGAATTTCAAACACAGAAGAAAGCTCTAGACCAAGAATTCGAAAAATATTTGTGTCCTTATGGTACACAATCTCTTCCTCTCTACAAATCAAGGATAATATTTCTACTCTTTACCTCCTGGGGAAAATGTAAAACTAAAATGGTGGTAAGACTACAAAACAGTTTAGAAAACATAAGACATTTTGCAAATATATATTCTATTATACAGCATATTTATTTCCTTGTTTTATCCATGATTATATTTCATAATAAAAATAAGTCAATATATGGCATAGTAATAGTATTAACAACTAGTAGTCACAAAACATGCATATTATTAATAATATAAAATAAATCTACTTTATTCCATACTGTATCATAGAGAGAGAATAAGGAGAAACCTAAAACATGTAATATAAAGCATCAAACAGCAATTTTATTTCTGTAGTTTTTATGTGTCAGGTATTGTGGAATGAGAGTTTATACACATTATTTAATTTAACCTTTATAGCAACTCTATAAAGTGGAAATTTCCCTATTAAACCCACATGAGATATAAGACTAAGAACATTTAAGTACCTATTCTATGGTTCACAAAGCTAATGCCATATCAGCTAACGAAGATTTAAGTACCATCATTGTTTAATCTACCACTCATAGGGGACAAAAATGTGGCAAATTAAGCTAGAGCATGCCATCATTTGCAATTTGTGCCTCAATTTCAGTAACATTAAGTATACAGTAAAAAGTGCAGCTTGTAAATGATGAACTATTGTTAGTGATAGCTTCTGAATGTTTGTTCCTAACCACTACACAATATCATTCCTATAAGAAAAGTAATTTACAAATACATGTTTCAGGGATATTACTATTTTTCTAATACTTGGTAGCACAATCGGCTAGATTTGGAGTATGGTACAATGGATTTTAAGGGCAAACAGGAAAGGAGACAAATATTGCTCCACCAGCTATATCCCATTCTTTTTCATGGTAGGATCCGAAAATTCCATGTTATTCTAAACAGAAGGCCATTACTGACACTACTCAACCTCCGAAACTGTACCCATAACAGCTTTGCTATGATAAGAAAGAATCAAGTGTCTAGATAAGAGGGATTTAGAAAAGCCTGGAAATTCTACTCTACAAGGAAGAGGGATCATAAAACTTCAGTTAGAGATCAAATTGTCTAGTTGGCCTTATAAGAAGTCTTATGATCAATGAGGATCAAAGTTGAGTTTTTTTCCATTGTTAATAGAAATTTTTATTCCATTGAGATCTTAAAATTAAATACTAAAATCCAAATAGCATAGGTAATTTTTCAGCTCCATAATGTATTTTGAAAAGTATTTCTATTGTTTAACCCATATCTTTATCTTGAAAGTGTGTTTTTAAGTCCATTAGTTAAATATAACACTGAAACTACTTGTGAACCAGATCCCACAATCAGAAATTGCACTTTAAAATTTTTTATTGAGACATAATGTTTTATGTCCTTATAAAATAGATTGATATAATTTAATATGTGTATACAATATGTAGTGGTCAAATCAGGATAATATGTATTTTCAAGTCCTCAAACATTGTTTCCATGTGTTGGAAATTTTGTACCCTTCTAGTTATTTTGAAATACACCATAGATTGGTAATACTGTGCTATAAAAAGGTAGAACTACTTTTTCCTCTATGTTGTAGTGCCCTTTCCCTAACCTCTTTCCATTCCTCCTAACCCAGGTTTTTCAGTTTCTGTTCTTATATGAGATCAACTTATTTTCTACAAATAAATGAAAACTTGAGGTACGTGTCCTTCTGTGTCTGGCTTATTTCACTTAACATAATGACTTCCAGGTTTCATCTATGTTCCTGCAAATGACAAAATTTCATTCTTTTTCATATCTATATATCACATTTTCCTTTTCTCACTCATCTGTTGATGGGCATCTTGATTGATTCTGTATCTTTGCTATTGTGAATAATGCTGAAATAAATGTGAGAGTACAAGAGTCTCGTTGTTATAATGAAGAAATTGCCATTAAAGGAATCAACAAAACATGTCTACAAATGCAACAGCTAACTTCAGCCTCCCTAATGTTGTTCCATCTCTGGTCCTACTGATCTCTCTAAGACACACAGCACCACATGACTAGAAGGTGTTGGTGTCCCTTCAGAAACCACTAAGCAGTCTGGTTTACTTCACATTCCTTGGATATGTAGGTAAGAAATCTCAAAAGGTCATTAGGTAAACCAACAATCAAAGAGCAAAGGAAAGGAAACACTCTTATGACAATTATTTTCACTCTTGGTCCATTCCACAAGGGCAGTGTGGGAACTCACTTTATATTCCCAGAGATAGTATAGGAGCTGGTACTCAATAAGTGTTGGATGGCAAATTGATGATTCTGTACAATTAATTAGCTATTGAATTACTCAGCCATGGACCACACCATCAGGCTGGATCAACTTTGGAGCAGTAAATGTGAATGTGACATGTTAGAAATGAGATCGCCAGAGGATGGACAGATGACTTGTCATGTGGTGCTGAAGGGTTAATACCGAACTTTGGTTGGGTAGCTGAAAAATCACCTTAGGGCAGAGAATAAAGGAGCCAGTCAAGAACCTGACAGAGGAGAGCAGGCTGGTCATGTTGGGATCTGGAAGCCCTAGATGCTACAAGATAAATGAGGAAACCAAGGCCAGGGAAAAGTTTTATCATGGAATATATGTCCAGAAGGAAATACGCCTTGCAACAATAGACATCTGTAGGGGACATTGCTTTCACAGCCATAGCCAGCATTGGTGCCAGAATCCTGAACCTAATAGCCATGTAGGAGCTATCCAACCCTGTTTTTCATAATTAACCATATATAATTTAAAGGCAATCTTGCCCAAGTATTTTATAACAAATGGTTTTATTAAGAATAATTGGAGAGTTGGGCGTGGTGGCTCACACTTGTAATTCCAGTACTTGGGAGACTGAGACCAGATGATCTGGGTTCGCGGCCAGCCTCAGCTACTTAGTGAGGCTTTCTGCAACTTAGTGACATCCTGTTTCAAAATAAAGAATAAAAAATAGGACTGGGGGTATAACTCAGAGGTAGAATGCTCCTGGGTTCAATCCCCAGTACCACACAAAAAAAGAATAATAATAATAATTGGAGCCACACTTTTTAATGAGACTATATCAGACATATTTATACAAAAATACTCTACAGGATAACTAAAGCATACTCTGTTGGTTATACTATCAACTAAAGCATACTCTGTTGGTTATACTATCAAAGGTATAATAGCTATAACTAGTGGATCAGGGGAGTAACTAGGGCCTCTGAGAACTCTCAACCTGTTGCTTATTTCTGTTGCCAAAATCCTGAGATGTACGTACAGACGTCAAAGCCCTTGTCACTAATCTTTGTCTTCTTTTCTCACTTTTTGTGTTTAAGTATTAAATTTTTTCACATTTTGAAATCTTTTATTCTCCTTACAGTTCTTGACATTTTTTGTGCCTCAATAAACTTGTTTTGAATGGAGGAATAAATAAACAAATAATCATACTTGTGCTGTCAAATACTTATTAGATGCTGACTTCTCTGAGGACAAGAACCACAACTGGGTAAAGTGGTGTAACGTATACTAAAAAAAAAAAAAAAAAATCTGTACGGACTTTATGGTTCATAATGTATTCTTCTGAATAGTATCTCATTTTATTCTTGCAAGCCCTGTGACTGACATGAAATAAATAAAAGATGACAGTGAGTGACAGTATGTAGGAGGCCCATGGGAAGGAATGGAATCCTAATAGCTGGGTTATGAAGACCCCATGGGATTTTCTCAGGGAAGCTGGAGGAAGGAATAGCAAGTTAAAGGCAGATCAGGCATCATTATCTCCATTATTAAGAGCTTGATGCTAAGTCAGTGAGTGATATATAGAGCTTGAATCTACTTCTGATTTTTAAGTCCTATGCTATTTCCACTATGATGTCTTATCTCTCTGGCTAATCGAGTGCTAAACAATCAGTTAGCATATTTTGAAATACAGAAACTATAAAACAGTCACAGCTTTCTTCAGAAATGATTCTTTGGATCATTAGAGTGATATCTATAAAGAAGGCAATCCAAAGATAAGTAATAATCCATGAAAAGTAATCTAGAACACAATAGGAAATAAGGGTGCAACATTAGAGGCAGGAAGGAAATCAAACACCTGATAGATGTCTTGCTAAACATGGTAATAATGATAGTAGTAATGATCCTGACATAATGTCACTTCGTCTCCAACATTGAAACACACCCAGGGAGATTAAAATAGTCACCATGAGAACAGACCTAGTGAAATTCCACTAGAAGGGAAAGATTTTAAAAACAGAGCAACACCAAGTAAATAACTAGTTAAATTTAAAAGTAATTATATAAAATCTACTCAAATATCCCCAAATCCCACAGTAAATATTTTTGCTATAAAAATGTGAAAATATTTTTATAATTTTTCTCTTTAATTTATTTGAATTTGAATAGGTCATTTAATTTATAATAAATAAAAGATGGAAAGATTTGTTCAGACAAGCCATTGTTTCCTTTGTTGCTCCATTTTTCAGTCTAACAATATTAAGAGCAAACTGGCAGGAAGAGAAGAAAAGGTTGATAGTTTGATTTTGATGCCTGTCTCCACACTGATTTTCAGAAATCATGGCACCTGCTTGAGAATTTTAACAAGTGAAGAAATTCAACCTGAAAGTTATTTTCAAATATAATGATATGGAGCCAGGCGTGGTGGCGCATGCTTGTAATCCCAGTACTTGGGAGACTGAGACAGAAGGATCCGGGTTCGCGGCCAGCCTCAGCTACCTAGTGAGGCACTCCACAACTTAGTGAGATCCTGTTTCAAGATAAAGAATAAAAAATAGGACTGGGGGTGTAACTCGATGGTAGAATGCCCCTGGGTTCAATCTCCAGTACCACAAAAAAAAAAAAAAAAAAAAAAAAAAAAAAATATATATATATATATATATATATATATATATATATAATGATATGTTTGAGGATGTTATCTGTTATCAAGTTTATACAGTATTACAATTTGAGACATCTAGAGTTTGGGGTTTAATTTTAACATGAGTCTTCATATTTGAGGGTCAGTGTATTTTATCTCTCAAGACCCAAACATTTTCATTATGTCTCTAAAATTCTATTAGTCCTTGGTATTATACCTACATATCCACATTTCCTATTATATAAAATAGGCCTACTTAAAAGATTATAGATAGATGATAGATGATGATAGATAGATGATGATGATGAAGAAGAAGAAGATAGGTAGGTAGATAGATGATAGATAGATAGATAGATAGATAGATAGATAGATAGATAGATAGATAGACAGACAGATAGACAGATGTAAAATCATGAGACTAAATTACAGGGTCACATACACTATTTGTTTTGTCATTTTACACCTAATTACATAAGGGTAGTATGATGTATACTACAAGATCCTCCCCCATCCCTTACTGCTGCTTCCTGTATAAACCATTTTAAAGTACTTATTTTTAAATACTCAATGGAGTTAAATGAAATAAAGTAATTTATTTGATAAAGTACTTATCAAACTATTTTAAAAGTACTTATTTTTAAATACTCAATGGAGTTAAATGAAATAAAGTAATATCTCAAAAATGGCAATCATCTTTTTTTTTCCAAAAGCTGTAACAGTAATCTTGCTATCAACCTTCCTCAATAGCTCCAGAGGCACAACTATAGGAGACATTAGCAAGAAGAAAAGAATTTTATCTAACTATAAATGAGATTAAGTCTCACAGATCATACATATATAAGCTAATTTTATAAGCAAGAACTTTTCTCAGAGAAGTACCTTCTTCAAAGTATGAAAACATTCGAGTTTAAATAAAATAGTGTTTTCAGTTTAACCTGCAAAGCTAACTATCTCAGAAAATATCCAGGAAGTCAGTGTGGAGACAGGGATCAAAATCAAACTACCAACCTTTTCTTCTCTTTCTGCCAGTTATTTTATTTGATTTCTAATACTGTTAGTCTGAGAAATGTAGCAATAAAAGAAACAATGGCTTGTCTGTGCAAATCTTTCCATCAGGTTTGTATTAAAGCCTAGACAGTGACATGAGAATAAAGAGTATGCATCCAACATAGACAAGTGGTTGTAATTCAATTAATAGATATTCATCCATCCATTCACTTACTGCACATTGATGAGGAGAATGTGTGAGAATGTGCTCTGTTCTAGGCTCTCAGAACACAGAGATGAGAACTGAACATCTCTGCCCTAGAGAAGCTCAGAATCAAGTACAAAGCTATGAAAAGCCACTTACAAATTTCCATCAATATATTACAGTAGACAGTGAAATGAATATGAAATAGAAGCATGTACAAAGTCAAGAAGCAAAAGAGAGTGTATAACATTTGCACAAAGTCAGGAAAGAAATTTTTATTGTTAAAAAAGTAATATTCATGCTGAGTTTTTAAAGACAAGTAGGAGTTTCCCAGATGGGGAAAGTTTATTACAAGCAGAAAGAAGATAATATGCAAAGATGTAGGTGTGGAAACACAACCAGTTTTGTGGTTCAGAACTACTAGAACTAGGAAGACGTGTGTCTATTGGATACTTGAAATACATATAGTATCAAATGTTAAAACCACAATATTCTGGGTTACCTATTGCTGTGTTGAGATATTTTGCTGTTCAGTTGATTTTTTCATATTTTAATGAGACTACTTGAACATTTTAAATTATATAAGTGACTAGTGTATATTACATTTCTATTGGACAATGCTACCCGAGAGCATAGAAAATGAAGCACTAATTAAAAGAAATAAAGCTGAATGAATAGACAGAGACCAAATCATGAAAATTCTCTTGTGATGTGGGAAGTAGTTTGAACTTTCTCTCTAGATAATTTTATATAATAATCAAAGGGCAGTCATGAATAGAAGATAGTGTGGTAGGGACATTTCAGGAATTGGAAAACTGCTGGGGAGGAAGAAGGGATTATAATCTAACTAGAATCCAAAGTCACTGAGAAAAGAAAGTAAATAATTTCATTCAGAGCAATATGGTCCAAGCCCAGAGCTGATCAGAAGATTATTCTATTCACTTAGGTGGTAGATCTGCATTGGTGAAAAGAAGATATGTTAAATAGAGAAACTAATAGCTCAGATATCATTTTACATTAGCCTGCTCCATAAGCTCTCATCAACCAATTACTAGAATCTGGGATTTCCCAAAAGAGGTTCAATTCTGCACTCTAAATATAGGCTACAGAGCCGGGCATGGTGGCCCACGCTTGCAATCCCAGTACTTGGGAGGTTGAGAGTGGAGGATCCGGGTTCACGGCCCGCCTCAGCTACTTAGTGAGGCTCTCTGCAACTTAGTGAGACCCTGTTTCAAAATAAAGAATAAAAAATAGGGCTGAGGATGGAGCTCAGAGGTAGAATGCCCCTGGGTTCAACACCCAGTACCACATAAATAAATAAATAAATAAATAAATAAATAAATAAATAAATAAATAAATAAATACAGGCTACAGGCTAAGTGGGCTGTGTTACCTTGATTAGTGAAAATTCTTCCTATTATTTCATACCCAACCTGGTGGCAAATTCTACCTTGGCAGGTAACTAACTGGTAAGCGATTGCTGATAAGCAGAGAATTGCAAGAAGTAACGTTTTCAAGGCAGCAGGTGGCACTCCATCTTATGCCTCAGTCTAAAAGTTTTAATAATGGAAACTGTCTTACAGAGAATCAAAATTTACAGTACTTTGCAGGAAAGTAAAGAATGCTTCATTGTAAAGTCTATGCTGAAATGTTCACACCCACTTCTAGAAATTTATCCTAACAAATAACTTGAGAGAAGGAGAGAATGGGAAATATATATATATATATATATATATATATATATATATATATATATATACATATATATATATGATCATCTTTGGTATATATATGCAAAGATGATCATTGCAGCACTGTTTACAAAATCATAAGCAACCTAAATATTCATAAAGCATTGGGGAAATTGTTTTCCATCTAATCTACAAAATATAATTTAACAACCAAGTTGATAACTATGAAAAATACTTCTTGGCTAAGATACAGTGGAAACAGTATAATAGGAAATATTTGTTTAGCATAGTATTTGAGCTACAAAATATATAAAAGCAAATATATACATATGAATATTAGACTAGAATTTTTGAGCAAAACTGAATGCAGTTGTTTTAGGGTACTGGGATTATTAATTCTTTTATATGTTTTTTACATTTTAAGCAATACTGTAATTGCCTAAATATGACAAGAGAGTCCCCCTCTCTTAAGAGAGACAAAAAGTGGCTGGAAAACTTGAGCTTTGAGTAATTTTGAAGTAAGGAAAGAAAACTAGAGTACCTGAAGAAGCTGGGCATGGTGATGCACACCTTTAATCCCAGTACTTGGGAGGCTGAGACAGGAGGATCACAGGTTTGCGACCAGCCTCAGCAACATAGCAAGGCTCTCAGCAACTTAGTAAGACTCTGTTTCAAGATAAAAAATAAAATAAGGCTGGGGATATAGCCTGGGCTCAATTCCCAGAACCACAAAATAAATGAATAAATGAAGTATTTGAAGACTCTCCAAAGCTCTATCCACTGGTCTGGATATTTGGAAAGTTTCCCCAGTTTATTCTCTAGAGCCTGGTTTTCTCTGCTGTTGCTGTTGGGCCTGATGCAGCATTTCTTACCTTCCTGGGAGATGCTAGTAAAAACTAGCTACTCCAAAGGGAGTGTTACTATCAGAATTCCAGACCTTCTTCCATCAAAAATACACGAGGTTGATGATGGATATGCAGTTGTGCAATATGGAGAAAGTTAGGTTGTTCTTGGCCCTCCAGCAGGACAGCTCAGAGGAAAGCATCGATAACAGACATTTCAAAGAAGCTTGTGGCATGGCCTTCAAAATACCACCGAGACATTTCTGCAAACTCATTGTACCTTAGAAGAGACAAAGTGAACCTGAATGTACAATTGATAATTGCCATTTTTTGAGACCCCATTGTTAAGCAACCTTTGTTCTGGGTGCTTTATGCATGCTATCTTCCTTACCTTCTCAAAAAATGTAAGTTATAACCTACTTTGCACAGAAGGAAACTGAAACTCAGAGAGATTGAATATTGTATCCCGGTTTTCTCAATAAGAAAAGTGCCGTGTTAGAATGAAACTCAGTCATCTCACTCTATGCTCTTTTTATTACATTACTTGAATGCAAAAGTTCCCCTCTCCTGGAATGTGACATACAAGGTTTCTCCTGGAGAAATAGCTCCTAAACTTTAGTCTTTAGGGGGCAGAGAAATGAAAGCACACAGAAAATTAAGGTTGGATTTTCTCTAAACTCTCCTAGGAAAATTTCTCTGTTTCACAAATATAGAAAAGGAAGCCCAAGGGGATAATATTCCATTTTTAAGTAACATTTAAACAGTATTCAATACAACTCCTTTGGGATAATTTTTTTTTCAAAATTCATAGGTTGAAGTCTTTTTTTCCCCAGTACCTAAGAATGTGACTGTATTTGAAAGTAAAGCCTTTTTAGAGGTAATTAACTTAAAATGGGTCATTAAGGTGGGCCCTAATCCAATAGGACTGTGTCCTTGAAAGAAAAAGGAATTTGGACACAAATATACAGAGAAACCTTAGGGCAATACAGAGAAACAGTGGCCATCTACAAGCCAAAGAGAAGAAAGCAACCCTGCGGACACTTTGATCCTGTCCTTTTAGACTTAATGCATATCTGTTTAAGTCACCCAGTGTGTGGAATTTTAATATGGAAGCTCTAGAAGACTAATAAAACAATTATCTCCATTCCTATTATGGTTTTAAATAATTCTGTAAGGGAAATTGGTGTCATATTTATTGTCAATTTACTATAGAATTTTTTTTTTATTAAATCCTGAGGGTCCCTGAAAATAAAAAGGGAGAAGTACATGAGTACTCAAAAATATTCGTTCATTTTTATAAAATGAAAATATTTTGTATGATATTAAATAGCAGACCTTCATTTTAAATATGATTCGTCCTCCTTTCAGAGTCTAAGCTAAGTACCTCTTGGGTAGAATCATGGGATATTAGAGAACGCTTCCTGATTTATCTCACCTCTTCTCATTATATAGATGAATAAATAGAGGTTCAGCAAGAAAGACTTTATTCTATTGTGCTAGGATATGCTCCTTCCTGCCATGAAATCAACAAGCAATTGGAAGCACTCACAGGCAGAGGTGCTTTTAAGCATTTAGCTATAAACAGAACTCAGAATACTCTTAATGTTTTTCTTTACTTAGAAATATCATCAGCAGCCGGGCGTGGTGGCGCACGCTTGTAATCCCAGCATTCGGGAGGCTGAGACCGGAGGATCCGGGTTCGCAGCCAGCCTCAGCTACCTAGTGAGGCCCTCCTCAACTTAGTGAGACTCGGTTTCAAAATAAAAGAATAAAAAATAGGGCTGGGGGTGTAGCTCGGAGGTAGAATGCCCCTGAGTTCAACCCCCAGTACCGCAAAAAAAAAAAAAAAAAAAGAAAGAAATATCATCATCAAATGTTGTTCTTGGTCATACTAAAATTTTTTTTTGTCTAGTCTCAACTCACAAAGGCACAAAGATCTTACAGAATCTAGACAGGACCCTCAGGATTTAATAAAAAATAAATAAATAAAAAGCATGGCATGGTGGCTCATGCCTATATACCTGTAATCCCAATACTTAGGAGGCTGAGACAGGAGGATCACAGGTTCAAAGCCAGCCTCAGCAACTTAGTGAGACCCTGTTTCCAAATAAAAATTAAAATAGGTCTGGTGGTGTAGCTCAGAGGTAGAATGCCCCTGGGAGCCAGGTGTGGTGGCTCACGTTTGTAATCCCAATACTTGGGAGGCTGAGACCAGAGGATCCAGGTTCAAGGCCAGCCTCAACTACTTAGTGAGGCACTCCACAACTTAGTAAGGTCCTGTTTCCAAATAAAGAATAAAAAATAGGGCTGGGGGTGTAGCTCAGAAGTAGAATGCCCCTGAGTTCAATCCCCAGTACCACAAAAAAAAAAAAAAAAGAATGCCCCTGGGTTCAGTCCCCAGTACCCCCCCTCCCCGCACACACACAAAGCTTAGAGTTTCTTTGAGAACTCTTCTCTTTTCTGTCCAGTAGGTGGCACCACATCGACCACAAATTAGGCAAGAGAACCTTGGAAAGGCCAGGGTACTTCTTGATATGAACCCGAATAATAGATCAAATGTTGCTTCAGACCAGCATCACCTGGGAACTTATCAGGAATGCAGATTCTTGGTCCCTACTCTATAGCAATTGAATCAGGTCCCTACTCTATAGCAATTGAGGTGGCCCAGGTGATTCTGCACAGGCTAACATATAAGAACCACTGATAAAAATTATTCATAGAAAACCAGGTTTGCATGAAAATCAGGCGAGTTTTCACACTGAGACAATAAAACATTTGCACATCAGAACTGTGATTGCAATGCTCTTCTTTAAAAATTGAAAGCATACCCAGATGTGGCAGTGCACACTTGTAATTCTAGCACTTAGGAGGCTGAGACAGGAGGACTGCAGGTTCACAGCCAACCTCGGCTACTTAGTGAAGCCCTCCCTAACTTAGTGAGACCCTGTTTCAAAAATAAAGAAAAAAAATAGGGCTGAGGATGTAGCTCAGAGGTAGAAGGCTTCTGGGTTCAACCCCAGTGCAGTAATAAAATAAAATTGAAAGCATGGTCAAACCTCAAAAACCAGATGTAGTGGTACATAACTGTAATCCTAGTACTTGGAAGGCTGAGATAGAAAGATTGCAGCTTCCTGCCCAGCCTCAGCAATTTAGCAAGACTCTCAGCAACTTAGTGACCCTGTTTTAAAATAAAAATGCCTGGGGGTATAGTTTAGAGGTAGAATTCCCCTGGGTTCAATCCTCACTACCAAAAAAAAAAGACAAAAAACTCATAGTAGTATCACTGTTGGTCTTATTATTAATCATCTACCAAGGGCCTAGTCCTTAATGTGTTAGCTTATTTAATATTCACAACAACCCCACACAGCTAATGCTTTTATCTCTCTTGTTCAGGGCAAGTCTCAAATGACAAATGACAAGCGAGGACTCAAAGTCAACTTGGTCTTTACACCAAAGCCCAAGCTTTTTTTTTTTTTTCTTTATTCCATCCAACACACACACAAAAAAACAAATTCAAATGTTGTCACATAAACAATGTTTTTTAGTATAAGCATGTCCTATGCAATATTTGAGACAGACTGAAATAATTATTTGATATTTATTGAAATTTGATTTGCTTACATATCTTATAATTAGTCTGACAACCCTATCCTATTGCCCCCATCAGTTGAAGAAAAGGAGACAGGAAAAGGGTCTTCTTGAAGGCCCTGAGTAAACCTGAAAGCCAAGAGTGGTAGCGCACACTTGTAATCCTAGCACTTGGGAGGCTGAGACAGGAGGATCTGGGTTCGCGGCCCGTCTCAGCTACTTAGTGAGGCCCTCTGCAACTTAGTGAGACCCTGTTTCAAAATAAAGAATAAAAAAATAGGGCTTGGGATGTAGCTCGGAGGTAGAATGCCTGGATTCAATCCTCAGTACCACAAAAAAAAAAGAGTAAAGATGCATTTTAATACCATCGCCAGTTGATTTATATGTACTATTATTACTGTTCAGAAAGCAATGAGCTAGAATGCCTACAATCCCGAATGATCCAGCCTGGTGGTAGACATGGCATTCAAAGACTCCTCTAGACCTGAGGTTCTAAGATTCTATGAGGAAAGATAATGTGAAACAGGCTATCAGTTTCTTTTTTTTTTTTTTTTTTGCTTTTACTTGAAATACTGATATAAATCTGTATAAAGCAATAAAAATACTGGAAAAATAATTTATTTACTTAATTATAATAGCTGATTAGGTTGTTGGGGATAAGAGTAAATTTGAGCAGAATTTTGTAATTAATAGAGCATCAAAAATGCTTTTAATACAGGTATTGAATTTCAAATCTCTCGTTCAAGTCACCAGCAAGATATTCATAGCAGAAACAACGCTACCCATTTACAAGTGAGAATACATTTTTCTTTATAACATTAACAAGGAGATACAGAGGGAGAAAAATCACTTTCCAAATGATACATGTACTTGTTCATTCAGTGTTTATTGAACACCTGGGGGGGGGGAAGGCCTTCTCCTATTATGACAGATATATACAATTTATGTGGATGTTATAATATCCATTTATGCAAAACTTTAAATGATCCATTCAGGGAACTGGCTTCAAGGCTGGTTGCTAAAACAAGAATGTCATCTTGCAGCCTCTCTTACTGTGCCTATACAAATCATCACAACTCAAATAAATTCATGAATCGGCCCATTTAGCAAACATGTATTAGTTTCCTATTATGTGCCAGGCTCTGAAAGATGGCTTATGTGTAAGAAAAATAGAGATAGGGAATTCAGGCACATGCAATAATTCTGAAGAATATAGGAGCCATAGTACTGTCTAGGTCAGAACCTTGAAATGGGTAGAAAAGAATGTGTGCTGTGTGATAAATAATTGGACTTAAAGCCAGGAGGGAAGGCTGAGGTAGTTCAGAAAATCTCCAGTCTCCAATCTTGAGCTTAGTTTCATTGCCTGGCATCCAACTACAATTAAAGTATTACATTTTATCTGTTTAGTTTTAAGTAACTCAAAAGTTTCCCTGGCTTAATAAACAGTTAAATGCATTATTCTTTTTCTCTGACATTAATTTGCACATGGCCTAGCAATAAGTCCTTCATTAAATATTAACTTGTGGAATGTACAAAGTTTGGGATTTCTAAATCATTAAACTATTGAGTAAATATATACCTACCTCATTTTATATTTGGCCCACAGAAGTTCACATTATGAAGAGTTTTAGGTACTTATTGGGTCTTGAATCTCCAGGTTATATGTTCATAGATCCCTATAAACAGTGTTCATTTTAGACACTGGACAAATCTATGTTGCTTTTTTTTTTTTCACTAAATCCGCAGGGTTATTAAAATGTGTTCTTATTCTCCTAATACTAATCCAAGCTCAATCATTCAATCATTTAAATAAGAACACCCAAGGACCTCCTCTTTCCTTTGTTCTGTGCAAAGCAGGGGCCAACCAGATAGGAATGAGTCAGCATGTGTGCCCCTCTACAGGACATAAGCAGTATGCTCTAGTTTATGCTAAGTCATGAGGGACTTTTGCAGTAATTTTGTGTTGTGTTGCCCAAACTTGTCAATATCCGTGGAGCCTCTGTTCTTTAGACATTGTATGGATAAACGCAAGACTATCCTAAGAAACTTAGGGACCTAGGACCAAATCCTAACTATCATTCCTTCACTAGATGATTAACCACAGCACTTCTCCTGTCTGAGCTGAGTCCTGGATCGATAATGAGCATTTTGTCATTTTTATCCTTAACAAACCCACATAAAATATGTGATGATCTCTATTTGACAAAGACAAAGACAAAGACAAAATCCAAGGCCATCCAGCTAAGGAATTGACAGGGGAACCTAAACCAGATCTACTTAAGCCAAAACCAGTTCCACATTTACCAAATTGTACTGTTTCCCTACTATAATGGTGAATTCTAGGCATCAATTTGGCTGATTTAGGGGATAACTGGATAGGTGGTATTCCTTATTTCTGAGTGTGTCTGAGGATGTTAACAGAGGAGATTGGTATGTGAGTTGGAGGAATAAGTATCTATCATCTATCTATCCATCCACCTATCGTCTCCTATTGCTTCTATCTCTCAGAACTCTAATATACCTACTTCATGTAAAACTAAAACATGTAAAAATAAATAGCAAAAGTACACTTAGAAGGAAAAGGAGAGGACTCTAGCAAAGGGCAACTTTAGGCCTGAGTGTAGAATAGGGTGGAGCTGAGAGCAAAGGCAAATTGCCAAGCCCAGGCTGCTGATAATGGAAATACTGAATATATTTATATCAGTGCTGGTTACTCTCCATTTGTACCTGAGAAGAGGCAATTCTCAATGGCACTTCTATGAGACTGGTGATGGTTTCTGTTCCTGGTGATCTTTTCAAGGATGTATGCATAGCAATGACCTTGGGAGGTAGTGATAGTGTCCTTCCCTAGGGCAGAGGAAAGACATTTTCTAACCAGGATAAAGAGATAAGTCTTCCCTAGGAGACAAAGGTTGGGCATGTTTCCTAACATCCCTCCTGGGGTTTCCTAAATTCAGTATTCCTTGTATGTATGGGATCCACCTGTACCTGCCTCTGCACTGGCACAGGCCTCAGGAACCTGGGGACCAGGGGAATGAATGCAGACATGAAGCTCATGTTTCCTGTTGTGCTAAGTAATAAGTTGTCTAAATACATCTGGGCTAATTGTCTCCTTACTAACTCTGAAGAATTGTGGAGGACATACCCAACAGCTGTCTGTGGCAGCCTTGGGATTGCTTGAAAGCACCACCTGCTCCCACAATCCCATCCATTTGCCACTATTCTGTCTTGTTCTAAGCCTGACAGCTAGTAACTGAACTACATGCTTGGCTTCCTGTCCTCCAATCTCTTGATCAGGACTGGTTGCCCATGGCAGGTGCTGGGAAAGATTAGAGAGAAGGAGAGGGAGGTCAGGGTAGTTCTCCCTGTTCTTTCTCTGCCTCTGTGGCTACAACTCCCATTGGCAGAGCCTCTTTCACAGCCAGATGCTCATCACACAGTGCCCCCTCCACCCCGTCCTTGCCACCTGGCGCCAGGGAGGAAAAGGGTTTGTTGCTCTTGCTAGACTGTGAGTATATCATTATCTCTTATTGTATCCTTTCACCCCACCCAAATCTCTGTAAAAAGACTTCAGAAAGCTATCTGCAGGTAAACTCATTTGAATGTGCCACCTTGTTTCAAAAACTAATTTTAATACTTTTATTTTGCATTATAGTCTCACATCATAGCATGTTTCACAGTGATAGTGACACACAAGCACACACCACTTGGTGGGCTTTCCCCCTTCTTCCTCCCCACTTCCTCCTTCCCTATCTATAATACTGAGGTTGGCATTGGTGTTCTCACATATGTACCTTCTGTCAGTGGAAGTGTTTCCTTTGTTAATTTTCCCTTCTCTCCCCCCTCCAGTCCTTCCTTAGATCACCTTCCTTGCTCCACTGGGTATGTAAGAAACACAGGTTATACACATATACATACAAGACTGCTTTTAAAATTTAAATTACCCCTCATCCCTGTATTATGGAGTCCTTATAGCTACCTTGGACTCAAAGCACCATAAGACCTTCATAAGGCAATAATGTGTGCCTTGATTTCCAATGCTCAAGGAATGCCTTTGATTGTGTCATAAATGTGTTTCTGCCTGCTCCTTCCACCCTGGGAGGGGTGTATTGGTGGATACTCAAAAGATGCCTTCTCTGCCAGTATATAGTTCACTGCACCTCTTCTGGCAGATAGCTGTGATTTCCATGTGCACATATTACACTGAGCTTTGGTTGAATTCAATGAATGCTTAGTAAAGTAAATAAAGGCCACAACATAAAATATAATTCTGCAAAAAGCCAGATCATTTGGAGAAATTTCAAAGAAATTCAGAACCATACTTTCTAGTTGAAAGGGATCTTTAAAGACCTTTAATAAAACTCTTTCATTTGACAGTTCATTATAATCTAGAAATATTAATATTACATAAGTGCATTTTAGTCCCTTCCAAGGTCATTCCATTTTCCTTCTTTAATTTGATTCCTACAACTCACCAGGAAAGAACAATTCTAAAAGTCCAATCTGATGAAAAAG
Organism: Graphiurus murinus; assembly: GCA_004027655.1. Taxonomy (NCBI): domain Eukaryota; kingdom Metazoa; phylum Chordata; class Mammalia; order Rodentia; family Gliridae; genus Graphiurus; species Graphiurus murinus. The sequence continues at coordinate 23,710 of PVLC010005661.1, forward strand.
CATATTTTCTCAACAGTACATATAAGGAGTAACAACAAATAATCTGTTTTCTTTTGTAATTATAGCAATGAGGTTGCCAAGCTCATCCAGCATACAGGGAACAAGTAATGCCAGGTTTTCAGATTATCTCCAAGAACTATATTACCACATGCTTCTCAAATTGATGTAGGCATAGCCCCAATCCTGCATAGGGTGGATGCAAAAGAGCAGGTATCCATAGCATATCTTCCTGGAAAATCCTTTTTACTGGAATATTTGGGGGAAAAACACAAAATCAGATTATTCCAAGAACCATCTCCTTCTCCCACAATAAAAAAGAAAAGACAGAGAAGAGCAGGAGGGAAAGTGCCCACAGGAAATGTCCTCTTGCAGTTTCCTCAGGAGAGTGTCTTAGTCTATGCCTGCTGTTATAACAAAACATCATAGACTGGTTAACTTTTAAAGTACTGAAATTTACTTCTCACACTTAGACTGGGAAGTCTAAGATCAAGGTGTCAGCATCTGCCTTTTTCTACCCGGAGACAGTTGATAGCAGTTCACATTAAGCTGGGAAGCCATTTCAAAAATCACAATTGCCAATAGTAAGCAAAAAATTGAAAAATCTGGCACTTACTAGACTGTGAATGGGGCACTTGTTGATAGTATGACTAGAAAAAGAAGACTCTATCACCTTGCATGTCAGATGACTCTAATTTCCCCCTATTCTGCACATGACTGTTGTCAAGAAACACATTCAAAATGGAATAATTTTGGGCCGGAGCACTCAAAATGGAGTTAAGAGGTGGGATAGATGGAATCTCAGGCATGTCCCTATCCAAACTTTTTACACTGTGGCTAGTACATACATACCAGCAAGTAAATTTGACTTCTTGGAATGGACCAAATCACCACTCCTTGGAATGTTGTTTGCTGTTTTCTGCAAAACTGCTGAAGTAAAACATTTATTCCTTTCTGAGAAACTTCCCAGAGACTGTTAACAGCTAACAGAACAACTTATCCTTTGCCAGCGTCAATAAAAAATCCTGACAAACAACCGATGTAATGTCCCTCCTTTTGCATAAATGTTAACTTTTAAATATGGCCTTAATTTTGTGAAATATCAGAGTGTAAACCCCAAAACTGCTTGAGTCTCTTGCTTCCCAGACTGCAATCTTGGGCCCCAAATAAACACCTTTCTCTTTAATCCTCATGTAATAATAATAATAATAATAATAATAATAATAATAATAATAAACTAAGAGGTGATACATTTTTGTCTTAAAGGACAAGCAGATCTTAGGAATAGGGGATTGTGCTAGGACAACTCAAGCGCTGGAGGCCATGCAAGCAAAGTCCTTAAGATGAGAAAAAAATTGGTGTAGCCTGAAAGCTACAGGCAGGTCAGCATTATAAGAGTATAAAGGATAAGCTAGATGAAAACACAGAGGAGAGAAAGGCGAATGTCCCAAGTCTCCACCATTTGAAATATCTGCTTTAACCACACGACCTATCTTTTCTTCCTATACACGTCTGCTACCTTTAGGCTTGGAAATAGCTGAGATCAGTAATATCCAGATTCTCAGTTGATCAAGCAACCTGGAGGGTTCCCTATCTCCATTGAGTCAACAGTTATTTAGCACTTGTTATGCATTTAAGCACAGTGATAAGTGATCCTATCCAAATTTTATGTAATTTTGACTCAAACTAAATGGTCATTATGAACCAAGATTAATGCACCTACTGGCCAAGTCTCCACCACTACTGTCCCTTCCAAGAATTGGCTTTTGATTCTCTTCCAGAAAGTCTGAATCCAAAAGCATTTAGTTCATGTGGTTCAGGGTAAAACCCAGACTCTACGCTAATACATGTGAATCTACACAAGGGATAGTTTCTGGACAACGTACCCTCTCCATAATCTGCATCAGTAACCCACCAAGCTTCCCCCAAATAGCCAAGTGATAGCAGAATACTTACTGCACTGGAGCACCTCCCTTGCAGTCTTTTCTAAGCATCTCTATATGGAAATGTGTAGATTTTCTGTTGATTTTCTCTTAATGGGGAGAGCTGTTAGGAAGGGGACAATTAGAATAAAGGTTAGAAAAAAAGATATTTTATTTTTGCTAGCATAGAATTAATATTCCAACTAAATAGATAAGTATTTTAAAAGGTAATTAATAAAAGACCACTTTGAAGGGTCCTGCATTGATTTACACTGGGCTCTGCATATTATGTGACTATCCCTGCATATAAGTGACTTGGGAATCATCAAATGGATGGTCGTTGAGTGCACAACTGGTCAGGGAATTTAAGTGATAAAGGTTTATACCAGGAATTGTATATTATTTGGGAGTTGGATAATTTCTGCAAAGAAAGAGGGAACCTTAAAATTCTGAATTAATATTTTTGCTCAGAAAACACTAAAAACAATCAAATAATAATAATAATTAATTGACCACCCTAATCTGTTTTGCTTTGACTTAAACAGCAAGCATGTTTCCCTTAATCTGCATTGTCTGCAGTCTCTAGGAAGGAATTAGTACTGTACATAGGCCAGGAAATAAACTCACAATTATCAGAGAATTCCACAAGGTGTCAGTCTTGGACTAAAATAATAAATTTAATGCTGGGAGATAGGTTTAATTTTTTTTTTTAAATGAAGATTTTTGAGCCTCCATTTTGAATTCTGTGTTTCTGAATTTCTGGTAATACAGCAGATCCCATATGTTGCATGTCTAGTATGTGTCAGACACTTAACATGCATTATATCTTAATCCAAATTAATTCTGAGATGTGGTATATGTGTTTACATCCTTCCAAAATTCATATGTTGAAATCCTAACCCTGAACATGATGATATGAGGAGGTGAGTCCTCTGGGAAATGATTAAATCATGAGCAGAGCCCTCATGAATGGCATCAGTGCCTCATAAGAGAGACCCATTATTATTTCTGCCATGTGAGGTTAGACTGAGAACATGGAATAAGGAAGGCAATACTCAGAAGACACTGAATCTACTGGCATTTTGATCTTGGACTTTCCAGCCTCCAGACCATGAGAGTTAAATTTCTGTTGTTGAAAAGCCACCTTGTCTATGGTATTTCGCTGCCCAAATAGACTAAGGTACTATATTAAATTTAATTCCCATTTTAAGAATGAGAAAAGCAAAATTCATAGAAGTTACGTCAATTTCCCAGAAAGGCAGTGCCAGAGTCACCGAGTCATTATTCAAAGACAGAACTACCTGAATTCAAATCCTTGCCATTTCTGGTTTACCATATTGCTTCAAGATACCAACAAATGAAATAGGCAAAGGGTTCAAAGAGTGGACACATAACAAACTCTGGATTCTCTCATGGGAGTTCTATTCTAACACCAGTTTAGGCACTGGGTTGTATTGTCCACACTGGTCCAATACGCATTAGCCCATAGCTGCCTCTGATGGGTTTGTGAATACAACAGGAACACCCACCAGGGCCATTCTCAGGGATGTCCACACCCATTAAAAGGGCATTGCTATAAAATGCCACTGGTTTTTATCATTGCCTATTATTATTGTCCAAAGTTGTATTATTTTCAAAAGTAGCATTTGAAATCAATCATGGGCATTAATCCTACTGTCACCTCCAGATGTTTCCAGCCAGGAAATGACCTTCAAGAATTTCTGCCATCAGGAGCCTTCTCTATTCGTTTCTTGATCAGACTACAAACTCAGTCCTTTCCCCTCTCTAAAGCTTTGGGGCCATTCTTTCCTTATTTAGAAGGTGATTCAACAGTAAGTCTACCTTGCTGGTTCTGGTCTGTATTGCAACTGAGCTTAGACAAATCTCTTTGTTACTGAGCTTAAATAAATCTCTTTGTTGCAGGTTCTTGTTCACTTATATCCATTGTCTTCTGCTCCTGAACCTAAATCCCTGACTAAAGAAGACAGTAATTAGCATGAGGATTACTATCTCAGGCTCTGAAATTGAGTCAGTGTACTATCACTTTTAGATTAATCAATCCCACTCTGGTTTGCCTAGGACTATCCTGGGTTAAGCATTGAAAGTCCAGCCAATGAGGAAATTCCTCAATCACAGGAAACCTCAGACAGTTAACCACCTAACAGTTAACATCCTATCTGTGCAACCTAACTTCTCAATGCCTCATATGTAAGGTAAGAAAAATATTAATATTTACCTCATCAGGTCATTATGAAGATGGATTGAAGTGTGTATGCATTGCTTAACATAGGATGATACATCTAACTGATAACATTATTACACTTCGTGCTTTCATATTCACTCAGCCCAGAATTCTTGCAGAGCTCTCAGAACTGGAGGGCTGCTTGCTTCCAAGAAAGAGAAGCCTCACCCCAGAGTCTGAAACCCAACTTTGGGGCCCTTCTTTGCACCAACCTCTGTGCCCTCTTGTTTTTGTTTTTGTTTTTGTTTCATATTGCGTGTTTCTACACCACCAGCTTTCCTACTCAAGAAGCTTCTTTTGGATCTTTGTTTTTAAGTATTAGTAGCCATTCTGACATCTCATGCTTCCCAAAGCCTCAGTGACTGTGAGACTGTCCCTTCCAAAAAAAGCAGTCAGTGATCATGACAGGCAGTAGGAAAAAGTCTAAACCTAGTGGTACCCAAGATCCAAGTGTGGCAGAAAATGTGCCCTTGAATTCTATTCACAGTTATAACATGAATCAAGCCTTGAGAAAAATTTTGTTGAATTGGCCAATGATCCTTCTGAATCCAACTGTATCTAATGTCCTGTGTAATTCATGATTTTTTCAACCAAGCATTTAATGACTGTCATGTTTGACTACACATTGACATGTATATCTTCATCATCGTTGCAAATACTGCATTTTACTACTTTGAAAACACTGTGCATAATTACATTGCTTTGTCTTATGAAATGCAATTATTTTTCTTTGCAATAGAAGAGGAAAATGTGGCTAGGAGTGATGCTTTCTCTATTTTCTTTTTTCCATCTTGTATACACTTGTTTATGCACACATTAAAAATGTATATACATATTGCCTCACTAAGGAAAATTTGCCAAGACTTTCTGGTTATATTATCTTCTCAAAAAATCATAACTAAGTTTCTACAACAGAAAATTGTGTGCTTTATTTCTATCTTCTAAAGAGATACTCATAGTTTATATTTCTTTTCGGTAACACATCATCTTTCACTAAATTTTTAGACATTGTTGTTTTAAGTGAAATCAATACCTTCAGACAATAATATTTATATTTTTCCTTTGCCTCTTAATCTAAAATGCCTTTCTTAACTAAATGAGTGATTTGTAGAAGAGAGCCAGTTTGGACGTTCTTGACAGAAATTTCTGTGTGGCTCAAGTCCACATTTTTCATAAGATTTAAAGTTTCATGTTAGTGTTCAATCGACCTCATTCTCCACACTCCAGTGTAATCTGCAATCCCTCTCTTAGGGATACAAGATAGCTCTCTCAAGAGCTGTAGTCCATCCCCTCTGACCCACCAACAGGATACTAGCTAGCTATATAGGGTCAGTGCAAAGGAGCATCCAGGATGGAGTTAATGCAGCTGGCACCTGCATCTCGATGCTTGAGCCACATGCTGCAACTTAACAGAAAGTCTCAGAGAATTAAAATATCACAATAGATGATCACTCTATTAATTTCCAGCCTTCCGGTTTTATGACTCAGTGATTTAAAATAAGTAAACCTGAGCTATATTAATCCTAATATATACATGGTGAAGAATAGGTCCGTAATACAAGGTTCTTGTTTCTGGAAGAGTCCATCAAAACTGCACAGACAGGACAGAAATGACGAGAGATTGAGGGTGGGAAGAGAGAGAAGGCCTTCAAAATACTTTCCTTTGACATGTTAAAATTGACTGTATCAGCTTTACTCAGCCATCACAATTTCAGAGGCAACAGAAAGCATATATCTAATGATAATATAGTTTTATTCCAAATTAGCTCCTTGGTCTTATAAAAATGAATAAATCACTATTGTGTCAATGCATGTTTTCCTTGTGACTATCTGTTCTTCAGATATCCTTAGAAATGAATATTCATGAAACATAGACTCCTAGACCCCTAAAATATAAGAGCTAAGGACATTAAGTAATCATCTAGCTCAGCTCTTTCATTTTACAGATGAGAGAACAGTCCAAATTGTGCAGCAAAGGTTTATCCAGACAGGCCTTAACTTCTCCAGCAGAGTTTCATAAATATGAATATTCATTATCATAAAAAGAAGAGAGGCAGGAAATTATAGGTTTAAAATGTGATCATCATTATTAAAATATGCCCATTGTTCTTGATCTCTGAATTATTAGACCAGTTCCAATTAGCTAGAGTGATCATTAAGTTTTAAGTTAAACCCTAAAGAGACAAAGAAAGCTACATGAGCTCACAAAGAAGAATACACGCAAATTTTTCCAGCTCATAATCTATGATATTTTATACCCTTATGCATTAGCAAATGTTACCTTTATTTCTGTGACCTACATCAAAACAGCATGTTTGAAGTGGCTCTCATTATCATCTTAGACTTAGCGGAGAGTTCCTAAAGCCATTTCTAAAGAATCCAGAAACTTTGTGAGAGTCAGTTCTGTACAATCTCAGATTTTTCATTAGTATATTGTTCCACCATTAAGGAGACATATCCAGCCAATTTAAGATATTTATATATAAAAGTATTTTCTTAACTGTCCCCATGACAATGTACTGTGGAAGAACCACTGACTCACTGTTCAGAATTATCAATATCAAAAGGAGTTTCAACCTCTTTAAATTGCTGCTCCCAAGTGCTGGCACCCTGCCTGTAATTTCTCTCCTGAAGCAATCTTGTTCCATTAATTCAGAAATTTAGGTGCTTCCATATATTCACGTAATCTGAAATACCCATGTCAAGAATAATTATTTACTAGGAAAATGAGTTTGATGATTCTTTTTTTTTTTTTTTTTTTTTTTTTTTGCAGTACTGGGGACTGAACTCAGGGGCATTCTACCTCTGAGCTATACCCTCAGCCCTATTTTTTAGTCTTTATCTTGAAACAGGGTCTCACTAAGTTGCGGAGTGCCTCATTAGGTAGCTGAGGCTCGTGGCGAACCCAGATCCTCCAGTCTCAGCCTCCCAAATGCTGGGATTACAAGTGTGCACCACCACACTCGGCTGAGTTTGATGATTCTAATGAATGACAGAGCTCCAGCAACACCTTTGACTCTATGTATTTAGCACCACCACAGTGAAACAGAATCCTATACTAAGGTACAACTAACAAGAACATAATGATACTCCAGAATTTCCACTTCCAGAGATATTATATGTATTATTTCTAAATCAAAAAGTTATCTCTACTCACAAAATCAGGGTTGATAGCTTACCATGGGAATATAAATTTCAAAGACTTACCTCCATCTGGATTCCTCAAGGGCAGTAACAGAAGGATGAGAGAATGAGTTCACTCAAGAATAGGACAAAACCTGACTCCATGTGCCCTATTTTGACTTGCAGGGAATCCTTCCTCTCCAGCCTCGTTTATTCTTTCATTCATTTAACCATGACTTATTGAGCACCTAGTATATCCCAGGCACTAGGCCAACATTGGGAATTCAAGTTAAAAACAATGTTTCTTTTCTCAAGGACCTTATCAATTGGCCAGATTATAGAAATATTTACACTTAATGTAGTTATTATAATCTCTGCTTATCCCCTCAAAAACTAACAATTCCTTACTTTATAAGATTCTTTTAATAATGCCTAGCCTCTAAAATAAACAATCTCTTGCCACAAAGGTATCTTAAGTTATTGAAATTCAATTTCACAATCAACAGGAATTTAACCACCCCCCCAACACATACACATACACACATATCCATACACATGTTTATCTCACAGTTTGTCTGATGAATGAACCTCTTGAATGCTTCTTCAGGCTCCTGTAGCCTGAAGACACCAGCAAGAACAGGCCGTGAGTTCACTTACCACCCAATACCTGCAAAACTGAAAACTTCATATAGGCAGCTTTGGACATCAGGAAGACAGACAGTGGTTAGAACAAACCCCAACCATAGGACAGGGGAACAGATCTAGGAATCTTCTACTTGTGGATATGTTATAAGATCAAGAACAGTTATTGTCACTAAGTTCTTATCATATACTAGAGACTGAGTGTTAAGTATTTAGCTGGCATTATTTAATTCTAGCAAAAACAAGAAAGATACTGTTATCATCCCCATTTTAGAGATAAAGCCATTGAGAGCAAACATTCCATTCAAAGTCACATGTAGTTAAGTGTTAAGACCCTGAATATAATCCGCCTTATACTGAGAGGACATAGAGAAACTCAAAGTCAAGATCTTAGGGTGAAAAATATTGCTGAGTATTGCTGAACTCAACTCTCATCTTTCTTTTGAGGAAAGGATTATCTTCAAATATTTTTGCCCAATCTTAGTATAACTTGATTTTCATGCCAGGCATGGTGGTGCACACTTGTAATCCCAGTACTTGGGAGGCTGACACAGGAGGATTGCAGGTTCAAAGGTAGCCTCAGCAACTTAGGTTCTCAGCAACTTAGCAAGAACCTGTTTTCAAATAAACAATAAAAATAGGTCTGGGGGTGTAGCCTGGAGGTAGAAGGCCCCTGAATTCTATCCCCAGTACAACAAAAAGAAAAAAAAAACTATTTTTATGGCAAAAAGACTTCCAAACTCTACTATTTCTGCTGTATCGTGATGCCAGCTTATAACTCTTATCCCTGCTACATAGATAGAAGAGAGAGAATAGTTTAAAAGGGTCAATAAAGCCATACAGAATAGATTTTCAAGTTTCACCATCACTGTTTATTAAACTTAGCCAATTGTTTTCATCTAGTAGTAGAATGGCTGGTTGCTCTCAAAGAATATGCTGATTCTACTTTGGGAAATTGTAATACCTTGCTTGTTAATTAGAAAATAGTTTTAAGTGCCTTGTGTTCAAGCTAGCAAAGAGACTCCCATTACCTAAAGTCTGCACTAAAACAGAACACAGAACCAAGCATCTATAACATTCAGAAATGAGCCTCGCAGACACAGAAGTGTGTCTCATTCAGTGCTAGATAGCAGACAGCCACTAGCCCCACCATGATTAATGGTGCCAATATGAAGCCCCACGTCTGTCATCAGATGGCAATGTTTGTGATGATGGCATATTCCTCCTTTCAATTCTCGATTTCTTCTTAAGGAAGACCGCTCATTTATATCTTTTGAGGATGCTCCTAACAAGATGAATGTACCATCACACATTTAAAGGGGGAGAGAAAAAGCAATTGCAGGAGTTCAAAAGAAAAAAATGAAAGCTGAATCATCCCCAGTAATCTCCCAAATTTATATCCCTCAGCATCGCAAACTGAATTATCTCTATAAAAATTTGTTTAGAAAAGCAACTTTTCACTTATAGCTGCACAGTAAAGACCACATCACATCTATACAGTAAAAATTTTATTTTCAATCTAATGTGCCAATGGCAGTTCCCAATAAGAAGAAACACTTTGCAACCCTAGCCAATTACAATTTGTCCTTGGCTGAAGATGACAGCAAAATCTGCCGCTGGTTCATTGAAAACATCAAAAAGATATCCCTAATACTCAGTCTGTTTCTCTGTGAGGTTAAGCATTAAGGAGGTGATTAAAATTCAGTTTAACTTTGGTACCAAATCAAAGGGAAGGCATTATTATCTGATGCTAGGAGAGGATTTTCAGAACTGCCCACAGCAGCAACAGCATGCATTTAAATTTCCAGGCTCTGTGGACAATACTGAAGCTCAGTGCCTCCAGTTACACCCTTACCAGGAAGCCTCTCTTCTTTACCCCATAAGTATAGTGCTACTGGAGGTGCCCATACTATGACACAGATTTATTTAAACATGCAATCCTTGATTCATTTGATACCTCTTTTACCATAAATGACCCTTGGCTGTAAATGAGAGGTTTGGGAAGCAATGACTCCTAATTATGTCACTAATTTCCTATGTCATGATCATAAAGTTATTCTGCCTCCTTTTGCCTGAGCTATAACATTAGAACACATCAGAGAGAGGTACTTTTTGTGTTTAGTATGATGGCAGGATTAGACAAAAAGGCAGACTGGAGATATTTGCTGCACTAATAGGCTTTTAAAGATAAGTAAACCAATGGCACCTGAATAATTATCCAAGAAAACACTTCTGAAATTGATCTAACAATGTTATATCAATGCAACCCTGGATTATTAGTGTGAAAGAAAGAGAGATTTTACTTGATAATTAATGGCCTTCAATTAATGTACAAGAAATTAAGCCTAAATCATTTCCTCTATTGCAAGCATCAGACAAAAGTCATGGGGAGATATAAGATTTGATCATTCATTTATTAATTCAAAGAACCTTCATTGAATGTCTATTCTGTGCCTGGTTCACTTGGACTGGAGACACAGAAATGAGTAACACTTGGCTTCTGATTCAAAGGGCTTGCAGTAAAATGAAGGAGGCATGCCTGCTCTCCAGCCCTAGCTGCTACTCTGCCCTCCTGTGGAAACTCACCTCGCCATCAGTCCACCTACCAGCTTCCTGTGTGGATCTCTATGGGAATATGCATCCTCCATTCTTTATTGAATTAACTCCTATTCATCCTCAGATTTGAGCTCATGTCATTTGCTCAATAAGTATTACTGAAAAAATGAATATATAAACAAAACATCACAATACAATATGAGTTCTCTGATAAGAAGAAGCAAACAGCTGAGGGCCAGGGTGGCTGAGACCACCATAAGGCTCTCCAGGCAGGCTTTTCAAAGGATATTGTAGTTGATGATGTTCAAGATTTGTTTTGGAGGATTAATAAAGGTAAAGGGTGAAGAGGGCCAATATGAGAATAAGGTTACAAAGCGGTGCAAAAGTCATGAAGCAAACAGGACATCATCGGCAAAGGCAGAAGGTATAAAGAAAAGTGAGATACTTTCCAAATAGCGAACTCAGAGCAGCTAAAACATAGAGAACACTGAGGAGAGTGTAGCCTGGAAGGTATGTCTGAACTGCATGCTGAAAGCTTTAGATGCCATGGTTAAATGTGTTGAATAATTTATTCAAGCATATTAAGTGGTTCAGAAGCACCCGAGGAGGGACAGTGAGTCCAGATATAGAGGTTCTAGCAAAGACCACCATCACCTCTACTGAACACACACTGAAGGGACCACATCAACAGTCCTCTGTGCAAGTCGGTGAAACCTCTGCTAATGCTCCAAGAAAGCCACCAGTAGCTGGTCATGGTGGTGCATGCTTGTAATCTCAGTACTTGGGAGGCTAAGACCAGAGGATCCTGGTTCACGGCCACCCTCAGCTACTTAGTGAGGCTCTCCACAACTTAGTGAGACCCTGTTTCAAAATAAATAATTAAAAATAGGGCTGGGGTGTAGCTCGGAGATAGAATGAAGCTGGGTTCAATCCCTAGTACCGCAAAAAAAAAAAAAAAAAGCCACCAGTCACCCTCAACAGAGACGAGGTCCACACACCACGTCCCTCCTCACACTGGGTGCTTTCAGATCAAAGTACTACTTAGCTTCTGTTTGACAAAGCCCAAATCTCGTGCCAGCCCATAACTTGCAGCTCAGCAAATTTCTAGCTTCTACCTGGGCAGATACAACCCATTATATGGTTAATTTCAAACGTAGAAGTGGTATTCTAAGGATTCTAAGGGGCCACAAATCATGGAAACTGTCCACTGCCACAAGTAGCAAACATAATCACATTTACAGCATACGAAAATTCCCTTTGCAACATTATTAAAAATGGACTGGAGGAGAGTTGGAAAACAGAGAGATCAAAGTAGAAGATTAGAGCAGGCAAGAGATGAGAAGGACATGAATTGAGTGCTGACAGTGAACACAGAAGAAAGTGAACACAAAATGAGGAGGAGGAAGCAAAGACCTGGTCTGTCTTTCACTTTTGGAACTCTAACAATTCCTTAGACATAGTAGCTTCTGGATCATTTTTTCTTTTATTATTAAGGTATAATTTGCATACAGTATAATTTTATTTGTATATAAAATTTAAAAATTATATGCCACAGTGTATGCACTACATCAAGTGAGAGAATGTTTCCATCACTCCCCAAAATTTCCTTATGTTGCCCTTTGGAATCAATCATTTGATTCCAGTCCCTGGGACCACTAATATATGTAACTTTTTGAGCCTGGCATTTCTCACTTAGGTGTTGCAATTGATATTTATTGAGGTTGTATCTGTAGTTCATTTCTTTTTTATTGCTGAGTAGTAGTGCATGGTATGAATGTACCATAGTTTATCCTCATCCCAGTTGAAGAAATTAGGGTTGTACCTAGTTTAGGAAATTACAGATCATCTATATTTTTATTTGAACATATTTTTTATTTCATTTATTTTATTGTGTGAGGGCTCTGGTTACATGATAAAAATATGTTTAACATATAAGATTCTAAAATTTGAAAAACAATTTATTAAAGTTCCAGTCTCTTCACATCCTTAAAAACACATGGTATTTTCATTTTTTAAACCCTTTAATAGGTGTCTAGTGCTACTTCATTGTGGTTTTAATTGGGATTTTTCTAAAGACTAATAATTCTGAACATTTTTCCAGTTGCTAGTTACTTTGCATGATCTTTTCTTGGTAAGATGCTCAAATATATTGCTCATTACTTTTAAGGAACATTTCATAAATTTATACATAAACTGATACCAGAGATATTTAGAAAAACAAAATTACCTCTACTGGACATAACTGAATATTGCTAATGGGAGAGAAGGGAAGGGGTTGAGGATGTCACTAAACTTTCAGGTGACTGTTGATTAAGAGAGTTTAACTGAACAACTTAGTGAGCATGACCATATACACAAGCTATACACCTCATGCACCTGACGTATACTTTGCTGGCTTCTAATCTCTGAAGAACCACAGCTTCTTGGATGGTAGCGGTAGCTGGTAGCTGATGAAGGAAGAATTATTTTCTTTACCTGGAACTTCCAGATCATAAAAATAACACTGGGTTGCATCTGAGCCAAAACAGAACAGCACTACTCTGGGCCTCTTCCCACAAATGGGATGAACCTCACAGTGTGGTCAAAATAGTTGACAGTCACAGGCAGCAGGAGCCAAAGTGGCCTATGGGATAAGGTTGCTGCCTAAGAGATCACCCAATCCTGGTCTTCAGTTCAAATAGTTGTGATAGAAGATGGACACCAGGGCCTTTCGAGAGAAGAAAACCAAACATGGAATAGGCACCATAGCATTACTATAAACAAAAAGCACTAGCTAAAAAATACAAGCAACATGAGGAAAGGCCAGTGGATGTGGGTTCTCTCCATCCTCACCTTCTTCCCTTGAGGAAATCAACAGCATGGGGATATCAAAGGTCATTCATTTCATCCCCACTCCCTCTACAATGCAAGTAATAGGAGGATATAAGAGTTAAGACTCCCCCATACACAGTTATGAATTGGAACTTGGATCTGGTGTTTTCCTGCTCAGTCACTGCTGGATCTGTCAGCTGGGGATAAGGCAGCCCAGCACCACTCTGTTCCTGGGTACTTCCTACAATTTTGTATGGGAGCTCTTGATGAACTTTGCTTTTACCTCAAGCCCATCTCTGCTACCAAAACAAACTGTTTATCAGTGAACTCATCATTTGGTGATTTTAAAATGCATTTTATGCTGTGTGCATGTATGTCACTGTCAATATGATTTACATTATGATGTGAGACTATAACACACCAATAAAAGCATAATAAAAAATAAGAAAATAAAGAGCATTCCATTCAGTACTAAGCTAGGAGAAAGGAGAGGAAAGAGAAGAAACAGAGTTAACAGAATGGAACCTCTGTAGCAGATCTGATGGAAAGTGATTATATTTGGGTTCCAGGTTTGCCACATGTTAGTTCATGACCTTGGGAAAATTATTTAATAATCCTGAGGCTCAAATAGTTTGTTTCTAAAATGGATATAGCAATGTCTACTCATTAGGGCTGTTATTTGATCACTACTCCAAATCTCTAGGATTGGGCATATCCTAGCCTGGGCATAAAATCAGGGACTGCAGAGAGAGAAAAAGAGAGAGACAGAGAGAGAGAGACAGAGAGAGACAGAGAGAGAGAGACAGAGAGAGACAGAGAGAGAGAGACAGAGAGAGAGATTCCTTTTCTTTGAGCATCCCTCTTGTTCTATATTAAATAATTTTAATTATTATTTATGCATTAAAATGAAGACAGATGATAGGTAAGAATGAAAAACTCAGCAGTTCTTAAAAATAAATTACAGTATTTTAAAAAATTTAATATTGGTAGCAAATTCCTTTGCTTATACCCTCAAATATATTTTCTCTCCTAAAAACAAACAAAAAAGCTTCACATGCTTGTGAAGTGGCAGTGGTTATTTATTTGGTGAAAAGAGTTTTGGAAAGAAAACACTCTGCTTGGCATGGATACAGTTGCCTTCCTCTGTCAAGTGGTCTCTAAGATGACAGAATAGATACACACGCTTGACACAACTTGAAAGTAATATAAAACAATGAATAAAATTTGCAAAATAATAGAACACAAATGAAATCACGAGTCCCATGGTGGGCATGGAAAGCAGGTCGGTGAGGTAGGGCAATGTTAAGCTGGGATAAGGAACTGATGAGTTTTCCAACTGTTCTGGGAGAAAATCAGGGACTAGCATCCCCAGAGGGAAGCCCATACTTGATAGGGACTGGCTCACAGCAGAATTGACAGGAAATCTGCAACAATCCCTTGTTCCTGGGAGGGCAGTTTTCACATCCACAGGGCTTGTCCCTGGACTAGACAACTGCCCACGGTTCTTCTGTAAATCAAAGCTATCAATTACTGCCTCCGAGCACAGCTGCTCCAGGAACTGCAGGATAGAGGGGGCTGAAAAGGAACATCATCTGCCATGCCTGGCTCCTTTTGGAGTCATTTGCTGCCAGTGATGGTGTCAGATAACTGCTAGTGACACTTTTCGATTCTTGCCTTCACGCTGGCTCGGACACTATCCACATGCTGTCTGGAGCCTCCCATTCCTCACTTGACAATGTACATGTGAACTCAAAGACTTTGCACAGCCTCCCTGGAGGTGTGGGAACTAACAAACAGAGGCTTCATTCCCTGCTGTGCTGCCCTTGCTCTCTTGGTTTCAATGATGCTAGTTGCACAGATAGGTGTGTCTGATCAAACCTAGCAAAAGTGCTCCTCCAAGCCATGTAGAACCCTGGTTAAGCTAGCATTTTTTATAAGATAATTACACAATGAAAATTTATTAAAAACGGCTTTTTGGAAGAGGTTTGAGTTATTTACAAAAAGTGAATTTTAGAATAAATGAATTTTAGAATTCTTTTTTCAGACAATAGCTGAATGAATTGCTACTTTGAGCAAGGCATTGATCTATATATAAACACTTAGAATAACAGGTATCTTAAAAGTAAACATGGAAGCTTAAAGTAAAATGGAAGCTTGTAAAAAGTAAGTTCAAGCCGGGCAAGGTGGCGCACGCTTGTAATCCCAGCATTCGGGAGGCTGAGACCACCGGAGTACCCGGGTTCGCGGCCAGCCTCAGCTACCTAGTGAGGCACTCCGCAACTTAGTGAGACTCAGTTTCAAAATAAAGAATAAAAAATAGGGCTGGGGATATAGCTCAGAGGTAGAATGCCCCTGAGTTCAATCCCCAGTACCGAAAAAAAAAAAAAAAAGTAAGTTCAAAAATACAAGAAGATAAGATGAAAAGCAAATATCTTTCCCCTGATAAGTAGTTTGGGGTGTTTGGGTTTTTTTTTTTTTTTGCTTTTGACAAAATGTTATTAAACTATATGCACAGTTTTTAAAAAAAAACTTTCAACTTTCTTTTTTTTTTTTTTTTTTGTACTGGGATTGAATCCAGGAGTGTTCTACCTCTGAGCTCCACCCCAAGCCCTATTTATTTTTTATTTTGAAACAGGGTCTTGCTAAGTTGCTGGGGCTGGCCTCGATCCTGTGATCCCCCTGTCTCAGCCTCCCAAGTATTAGGATTATAAGCGTATGCCACCATGTCTGGTTCAGTTTTTTCATTAATAATATAACAGGGGCATTCATCAATGAATCATATATATTATAAGAGCTATATAAATGTTTCACTAACAACTTATTGTATTCATTTCCATGACTTCCTTTATTAATGAATACTCAGGGTATTTCCAATTTTTCTCTACTACAAGAAGCCATCCATGAGAACTCTTGTATTTATAGCCTTATGTGCATGAACATATAACTCTGATGGATGATTTCTAGAAGTGAAACTGTTGAGGGAATGAGTATGCATAATTTAAAATGTAAATAAATAGCACTGAATTTTTCTCCAAAATTTGTTTATCAACTTACTCTCTGACCAATACTATATAGGACAGCTTACTTCCACACACTCACATCAACATTGGCTATCATCAGTTTTAATAAGATTTTTTTATGCATCTTTTAAGAAGCATTTTTGCTGTCTTAAATAACATTTCCTTACACTATTGGAATTTATCATTCTTTCATTTATAGCTTAATTTTATGTGTTCTATAAACTGCTAATTTAAGTTATTTTCTTGGCTTTACCATGAGGCTGGGGTCCAAAGAACAAAGATTTATATTTCCATATTTATTTGTAGGAGATTTTCCTAGAGATATTTTCACTTAGTCTTCCATATGTCCTTTGCAAGTTAAGTTCCCTCTATTTGTTAAGTTTTTCTTCATTTGTCTTGTTCTGACTTCTGTATTATATACTTTCAATAATAACTGTTCACTTCTGGTTGGCTGTTCTTAATTAAAAGTGAAGCATTTAAATACTAATTAGAATGTCTAATTAGATGGAACTTGACAAATTCTGGACTTCACCATGACATCCAATTGAAAGATAACATTCCTTAAGGGACCTCAAAATATCAGTATCTATAGGTCTTTTCCCTGCAATTGTCCAGTCTTTTCAGAAATCGTCTGTCTCTGCCTGAGAGAACCAGTGAGGTAGAATCTTTTCACAGATATCCTGGACACATTTCGGGGAAAATGAGCTTGAAAATGGACTTCACTGTTCAGTACTCATATTTTAACCTAATTCCCCAGCATTCAGCCTAAGGTTTTCCCCCCTTTCTGATCACTCTGAATCAAGAAGGCCTCTGGTTAAATTACTCTGAAGCCCACCATCACCTGTGGAAGTAGGGAGGAATATTCAGTAGGATTCATAGATTAGAGGTGAGGACCTGGGCTGGGGAGTTCTGACTATTTCTTTAGAGCTTGTCAACCCAAATCACTAGACTACAGGCATACCCTCCCCTAACTATCCATGGTCCCTGGTGCTTCTATTCCTGACTCATCATAACATTTTTCAAGATGAATGAATGCTTGTCATTGGCATTCCACATGGAAAAGACTTCGGTTTTTACTATTCTTCCAGCTGTCTGCTTTTCATCTTATAAACACTGTTAAAATCTACTTCCTCTTCCATTTTATTGTCCTCATGGTTCTGTGGGCTTTTTTTAATATTTCAGGATTGTTTTAGTGGCATAAAGGAGGGAAAAAGAATAAGTTATGTGTACAATCTTCCCTAAGTCTTTCACATGACTTATCTCAAATACAGATATAATGGGGAGTGTCTGTCAAGCAGAAGTCATTGGCAATTCTCTCTTTAGTTTATTTTTCATGTTCATTTATGTGATAGGCATTCTTGGACAATCCTTATAAATGGTCAGAGAAATGTGGGGACTGATAGGAAAAACTCTGAGTTGGGAATCAGGAAACAAGCATCTGTCCTAATTCTGCCACTAGTTGCTCATTTTCTTGAGAAACACATTCAACCTTTTAGAGTCTCTGTTTCTTCATTAGTAAAATAAGGAGACTTAACTATGGGAGTACTAAGGTCTCTTCCTCATTTTAAAAGGTGGTGGTTTCTTTGAACAAAAAATGTAAAGGTTGGTGCAGGATAATTCTGGACATGGGCCCTGTCAGGATAGAAGAAATCACAGGACATTGCAGTTTAGGATGTCACCTCACGAAGGCAAAATAGTGAAGTTGGAATTTGGAATAAGAAAGCCTATGTTCAAATGCTCAGTACATAGCATAGTTATATGACTTCTGTGAGATTCCAGAGAGCTTCATTTTCCTCTCTTGTACAATGTAATTTTAAAACACTTATTTTATATCGCTTTGTGTTTTTCTGGTTTCAGTGTGTTGCTGCTTAGAATTCCCCCATACAGATACTTCTGAACAACTTTCAGGTACACTCTTATTCTTTGAAGTGCATGATTCTCTCTGCATGATCAGATGTATAGGAACCAAACATAACTCAGAGTGGGGCTGGATGGCTATAGGGGTATGCTGGAATTGTTAGAATGTTTGTTCTCCTGGAAAATATGTGTTGCAGGGAAGAGGTGAGGATTACACATTGGTGAGGTGAACCGGGAGCTAAAGGAATGCATCCCATTGCACATCTGCTCTGTGGGGGTCAGTATCTGGTTTTGTTCAATCTGGTGGTCTGCTCTCAGCATTAGAAAGTTCAATCCAGTGACTAAAGTACAACTAGATGTGCAGATGATGTGTGAGTCTTTACATCAAATAGCAGAGTGAGAGTGGTGTAAAGACTGAGTAGATGGAACTATTTCCAAGTGGGAATATTGGACTGGGCCTGCTGCCAATCTGGTAACTAAGAATTAAAAAGTCAATCCCTGAAGAAAGAGATTAGGCAGATGGCCAATTAGTTAGAGTGGGTTTGCATGGCTTAGCCAAGAGAAGACTATGGCACAAAATACCTGCACATGTCCATGAAGCCAAAACTAAAGTCATCATCCTTATACTTCCATGCACCACCCTCCTTGTCCTAGAATGACCTAAGGGTGAGCATGCTTACACCTGCAGGGACCCCACTGAGTTGGGCTTAAGGAGGCAAAGGGCAAGTACACTCATGTTGACATTGCTGCTCAAATAATGCATAGGCAATAGTTAACTGCATTTTACCAAAAAGTGAACTGGGGCGGGGAGGGGGGTGAGAAATGGTACAATTTTTACAGGTGT
Organism: Graphiurus murinus; assembly: GCA_004027655.1. Classification (NCBI taxonomy): domain Eukaryota; kingdom Metazoa; phylum Chordata; class Mammalia; order Rodentia; family Gliridae; genus Graphiurus; species Graphiurus murinus. The sequence continues at coordinate 42,724 of PVLC010005661.1, forward strand.
TGCAAATGGACTTCAGAGGTGGCAGTATCATGCTTATTCTTACTACTAATTTGCTTCTCCAAGAGGAGAGATGCTGGGAGAAGAAAACACCTAGATGTATGTATTTAATATGTAAATTTTAATATGTGAAATTAAGATAATTTCTTGCAAGAATATAATCCATAATCCATGACAGGTAAATTCACTAAGATTTAGGACAGAAGCAGCCAGTTTGTCTGGAACATTATCAGTGACTCCAAATATTTGGTTTGCTGAGCACCAGGCTTTCTATGGAAACAGAAAAGAGCAACTAAGAAAAAAAAGAAAGAAAGAAAATTTCAGTTGGGCATGGTGGCACATACCTGTAATCCCAATACTTGGGAGGTTGAGACAGGAGGATCACAGGTTGGGTCTAGCCTCAGCAACTTCGTGAGACTCTCAACAACTTAGACTCTGTTTCAAAATAAAAAATTAAAAGGGCTGGGGGTTTACCTCAGAGGTAGAATTCCCATGGGTTCCATCCCCCAAAAAAAGAAGGAAGCTGAAAGGAAGGAAAGAAGGAAGGAAGGAAGGAAGGAAGGAAGGAAGGAAGGAAGGGAGGGAGGGAAGGAAGGAAAATTTTTCTATTGTTGATAATCAAGTTTATTAACATTCTCAAAGTTCATTTAAAAAAGAAATTTCAAAGAGCTGCTTCCTTTCCAATTTCTCAAGCTGACAGGCCCATTTTTTATATGTCATTTCTGATGGATTAGGCCAGTCAAATTATATTATATTATAGGTGTCACAAGGCATAGCATTGGTAATGTCACTGAACAGTACATACATACTAGTGATGAGTGTACCAGAGAAGCTGCTTTCTGGAAAACACAGGCATCTACCTGTCTATTTCTTATCTTTTATTCTTTTTCTTGAACTTCATTTTCTCTCATCTCTCTTGGCCTCTTGGATGTGCTCCCTGTACTTGCCCTGCTCTATTTTGTCCATTCCCCAGGCTGAATCGATTTGTGAAAAGGCTTTTCCCCTTGCCTACCTTGCTCAGGCACAATGTGAACACAGAAAGAGAAGGGGACACACAAGAATGGCTGAGCTTACTTTCCTGAACCATAGGAAGTACCCAATTAATATGACTGGAGTATCCAGGACTCTTACTGTTAAATCTATTTCAGGTAAAGTCATTTCCCTTTAAATCACAAAAAAATGGAGTTGAAAATATCTAAAAGTGGTATACAATAGTGTGATGCATAGCGCTGAATGGAAAACTGAGAACCAGTCTTTAAAAAGGACAAGAACCCAATGATCTTCTGAAGTACACATAGTGGGGATAGGTAGTTATCGTCAGAACTCTATGATTTGGGAGTTTTATGTTTTCTTCCCTGTGTGCCAACTCCAGAGAGTGAGTCAGTGGGCCTAGTTGGGCATTTTCCCCACTATCTGGACAAGGCAAAAAAGAGCTTCTTAATTGACCATCCCACCAGCTCATTCTGTGGGGGACAGGTGTCCCCAAAGTAGAAGTTAAGAGCTTCTTGATCTGCAATGCCATAGATACCCAATGAAAGGCTAGTTATCATGAAGCTGAGTCTGGGCAGTAGATATAGGCAAGGTAAATAAAAAGGTGTGCTACAATTTCAGTAGTGTTGAGTCCCATGTGAAATCAAATGTGGGGAAGCCATTACTCAAAGTATTAAGTGATAGATGAGGCTGTGAATGAGAGCTAAGTCCCAAAGACCAAAAGAACCTACAACCAGCCAGTACAACAAGGAGGTTAAGCAGTTGGGTCCCAGCTCAGAAAAACATCTTTCTAATTATGTTTCCTCATCTATAAAATGAGGATAAAAATAATATCTATCTGGTCCAGATGGTCCCCACAAAGGTTCATGTGTTGAAGGGTTGGTCCCCAGTACAATAATGATCAGAGGTGGAGTTTTGGGGAAGTGTCCGGATCCTGAAGGTTCTAACTTCTTTGATGGATTAATCCACTGATAGATTTATAACTTGATAGCATTATTGAAAAGTGGTGAAAACTTTAGGGGGTGGAGCCTAGATAGAGGAAGTAGGTCACTGGGGGCATACCCTAGAAGCATAGATCATGTCTCCAGTCCCTACCTTCCTCCCTCTCTCTCCTTTCCAACCACCATGAGGTAAACAGCTTTCCTCTGCTAGGTCATTCTGCCATAATGCTGTGCCTTAAGCCCAAAGCAATAGTCAGCCGACCATGAACTGAAATCTCTAAAGTCATGAGCCAAAATAAATCTTTCCTCCTTTAAGTGGGTTTTCTCAAGTATTTTGACACAAAGCTGACTAACACAGCCTACAAGGGGCATACACAGCACCCAATACTTAGTAAACATCTCCTTCTTGATACAGTCCCAAGACTGCCAGGTCCACATTACTTCACTACAGCTTATTCCTTTCAGATATTCATGCTCCATCTCTATTATTATTATTAATAGTATCATCATCATCATCATCATCATCATCATCATCATCATCATCATTATAAAAGCTTTTCTGCCTGAAAAGCACTGTGTTTAGAAGACTCTGTAAGACATTTGCATGGCCCAGTTGAAGTACAAAACAACAACAACAAAAAAAACGGTTCCCTTTTTCCTCTCTATACTAAACCTGACCATTGCCACGCTAAGCATAATTCCCTCCTGACTATTATTCTGGAATGAAAATTTGACTGAAGTAGGAAGAAGGGGAAAGAATAAAAGTAAATGAGACACAGAGCAATATTCATGATGAAATTCTTTGAGGGTTTACATATTTTTAGAAGCCAAGAAAGAAATTAAACCTAAACAAGAGCTCCTCCTCACACACAGTCCTCAAGAGTCCAGCATGCCAGGCCCAGCACTCACTAATGGGCAATGGCCATTAGAGGCGCTAGTCTTGTAAGGTCATATACAAAAGACCAAAACATATACAGCTTCCCAGCTGCCTGCTTTCATACTAAGACTCCAGAGAAATGCCTAGTTCCTCAGGCCCAATTAGCTTTAGGCTGTTAGAATTCTACTTCTGCTGATTGGAGAATTGCTAACAACTTTCTCTTCTCCAAAGGCCGTTTAAGCTGTTAGGAGGTTGTACTGCTACCAGGTCAATACTAATTGGAGCCGTGCCTGACATCTGTAGATATTGAAGTGACAGGCATCACACTGACTCCTGGACTTGCTTCTGATATCTCCCAGAAACATCCCTTTTCGTCATGGCTAACAGTTTTTACCTTCTTTTTCTCTCTAAGACTGCATATAAAAATTTGCTCATTAATTGTGTTATATGGTGCTCTCAAAAATCTGGGGATAAAGTTCATATTAAAGCTTGTCTAAAATCCAAAGAATATAAAGCATTGTTATTGGCAGAGAAGAAACAATTATAGTAGCAGTGAACTTCAGCAGATCTCATGTTTTCCATAGTACAGGGAGAGAATATAATGTTAGGCTTTATGAAATTTTAATTAAATGAATATAGGTTCAAATAATATATAGCAGACACAAGACTTACAGACTTTCAATTGATCCCCAGTGAATTTTCTCTTCTTGAGATGCCAGAAGGAGAAATACCTGGTAGATGGACCAATATATGCAAAACATTAGGCTCATGGTTTCAATTTATTTTACATCATGCAGCAAAGAAAAATTGAAAATTCTTCTCTAATTGTGTGTGTATGCATACTCAGTTATAGAATATACCTATATAATCAAGAAAGCCCAAAACATAAATAACTTTTAGACTAAATGCTTTTAAATGTCCAGGATTTCATTTGTAACAAGGTTATAATGAGCTTGCCATTCAGGCACAGTACTAATTACCTGTTTTGCAGACAATCTCATTACTAATATATACAAATCAAAATTTGGTAGCTATTATAGTCACCAAATTTTAGGGTCTATAAGTAAGGTTCAACTCCATTATCAATAAGAAAACTAAACTCACCTCAAGTCTACCTGAAATCTTACAACAAACTGACTTAACTATTCATGAAGACAACCTAGTCTACAGAGTAATGAAAACTCACTTCTACTAATGGTAACAATGCTGCTGTATGTAATTAATCTTACTGTTCAAAACTCAAAGATGCAGCCATATGTCTGCTTCCAAATAGGGATTTATTAGAAAAGCATCTGGTTCATTAACTAAGATTCTCACTTTTCTCCTAACAATTTGGCAGCAAGTAGATAGCCTCACATGATATTCTTTGCAACTATCTCAAAATTTAGTGACACACAAAGTCCTATGGAAGATACGAAGGTGGCTAAGACTACTCCATACTTTAGGGAGATGAAAGTCTGGCAGAATGCAAGAGACACATATGTAAAATGCTAGACTATAAACTGAAGGAAGGTGCTGTCATTAACAAATAGTGACATGGAAAAGAGAAAGAGGGTAGTTATGCAGAGCACATTATGTCCCTGGAGGAGTGTGACACTGTGGCCTTTGAGAGTAAAGGTCTAAGATTTATAACGGGATGACTTGAGTTGGAGTCCAGACCAGACATGTCTGACATGGGCAAGTCACTCAACATCTCTGGATGTCTCTGTGCTCAGAAGTAAAATGGAAGTCATGATCTCTCTTCCTAAGAGAGCTGCATAATTGAGATAATGTATGTGAAGCCAGTGTTAGCTGACTTTGAGGTGCAAGTAGATGACGTTCTAACAGAATTGATTGGCCATTTAAAACATTACTTAGTAGTTATTACTGATTGCATTTTGAGAGCAGTCTTAAAAAAGATTAGAAGGCTACTAGGCATTTTTATTCATGTTAAATAAACAAATAAATAAATATGTAGGCTCAAATAATATGTAGCAGACATAACAATTATAGAATTTAAATTGATCTCCAGTGAATTTTCTATTCTTCAGATGCCATGAAGAGAAATATTTGGCAGTGAACCATCTATGCAAAACACAATGCTATTTTTAAAAAACTTTTGTTTATAGTAAAATGTAAAGAAAAACGTTCAAGTGTAAAATGACAGTGCAGTTCTATCCAGTAATTAGAGCTTTATGATCTAGCTTTTATAAATACAAATATAAACAATTTTATGACATGAATTATTACTATTTAACTTGAGATAATTAATGTAACAATCTTTTTCTTACACATCCACCCAAGGTGTGTGTGTGTGTGTGTGTGTGTGTGTGTGTGTGTGTGCACATGCACATGTATACATACTTATACACACATATATTCTGTCCTGGGTATTACCATTGATGCAATATTTGCTCCTGTAAAAATATTTAATTACTTTGTAAATTCTTTTCAGTTTCAGTGTCACTTTCTATTCAAAGATTAGTTTCTAATCAAAGAAAGATGTAATTTTAAATGTTCAGGTCTCCTTAGGGATGAAAAGCTAATCAAATAAATTCATATTGAAGATTTATAATATCACAACAAAAATGAAGTTAGATTTCCAGATACTTTAAAGAAACAATATGTGAGCTTAGACATTGAAAATATAAAGCAATTCATATGAGTTAACTATTCTAGTTATCTAGAATAGTTAAATTCATAGAGAGAGAGTAGAGAGTTCCAGGTGCTGAGGGGAATTGTTGTTTATTGGGTACAGAGTCTCAGTTTGCAATGACAAAATGGAGATGGATGCTGGTGATGGTTACACAATAAGGTGAGTGTACTTAATACCACCAAAATGGTCAAAGTGAGCTGGGAGTGATGGCGCATGCTTGTAACCCCAGTACTTGGGAGGCTGAGACAGGAGGATCACAGGTTCGAGGACAGCCTCAGCAAACAGTGGGACTCGCATCAGCCTACCCAGATCCTGTTTCAAAAAAATAAAGAATAAAAAAAAAATCAGGATGGGGGTGTAATTTAAAGGTAGAATGCCTCTGTATTCAATCCCCAGTACCAAAAAAATTTTTTAAAAAGAAGAAAAGAAAAAGGTCAGAGTGGTGAATTTTATGTTATGTACATTTTTGCCACAATTAATAAATTTAACTTTCAAAATAGGCAAAGCAGCTTTTAGTGGGGTCCCCACTACTCCTATATAATACCTGTTTTTTTGGTTATTTTAAAATTTCAGCTTACTGAGGGTTAAGGAAGTATTAAAAACAAAAAAAGAAAGTTAAAAATTATAGTAAATGGGACAGGAGCCAAGGGAAGGCTCACCAAAGGCTGTGCACATGTACGTCATCATCACTATGAATGCCGTGATGTGAGACTATAATGTACTAATAAACGGATAAAAAATATAGCAGTGTCTACAAAAGCACTATCAAATTTAAGAAAGTTCTTTAGAAATGGCAACGATTATGGAACTGTCTCTGATGCTTTATGCATGTTTGCCTGACTTCAGAGAATGAACAATTTCTCAAAGGCGGAAAGGAATCAACACTACCACATGCCAGGTATTGTACCGATGCTTCTGCTGACTCTGCCTCCCTATAGTCTCTCAATAACTTTGTGTGGCATATTATTATTCCCATTTTATAGAAGAGGAAAGTAAGACATCAAGATGAAACTAACAAGCCATGTTCCTATCCTTAGTAATCTATGAATTTAGTAATTTGCATCCATGTCTCATAAATCAAGGCCCTCCCTAGATTTTTGCTTTGATTTGTTTTTATTGATGTGTTTACACATCAATAAACTGGCTGGTTGATTTGGCAACATTTTGCATTCCTAGGTGGTAAACATCTGTGAAGGGGGCTTGATTCTGATCCTGACAGCAAATGTATTGTTTCCTAATCCTCTCTGCTCTATCCTCTCCTCCCCTCATTAAAAAATAACATGCTCTTATTAGTTTATTGACTAAAGGGATGAAGACCTGGCACCTGTGAGTCTGAGAAAGAACCAACTCAAGGACAATTGGACATGAATTGAGTCTCTTCTGATCAGCCCCCCCCCCCAGCTTGACCTTGAAGAGCTAACTCTTAAAAGGGACTTAATTCCTTTATTTGGGGAGAATCTTGGGTTTAGTTCTAAACCCTTAAGTTCTCCAATTTGCTTGCAAATCAATAAATTTCTTTGTCCTTCTTCCCAAAGGCTTGTCTCAAGTATTTGATTTGGCAAGTTGGAGCAGGTACTGAAATTTGGTTTCACATTGTATACCACAGCAGAAAGAGTAATGACCAGGAGTTTGGAGCAGCATGCCAGTCCTGGTGTTGACTTTTACCCCCAGCCACTGGAGGTTGGCTAATGAACCCCTCCTGGGCCTTGCTACCCCCCAGCTGTGAAGGAGAAAAACAGTACTTATGCTGACTGACAATTGTGCTATAAAGGTCAAAAGTGATCACCTGTGGAAAAGTACCTGGCAGCAATTAAGGGCTGCCAAACAAGGGAATTTAGAATGTGAGCCTCAATGCCCAGTTATTGCAAAGCTCTGTCCAAATTGTTTGGCTGCCCTACCACCATGCCTTTTATAGCCTTTTGGTTTACAAAGCTCCTGTATTCTATGATTTTCTCAAGATAATCTCTCCAGTCTTCTTGCTGTAGTTAATCAATGGCCCTCTTCTTTATCAGGTGTGACGACAGCATAGAGTTTCTGTGTGCACTGTGAGGCCTGACTGGGAGACCTGGCCAGAGGAGCCTGAGAACAAAGGACTCCAGGAACAGCAGGAAAACACCTCCAACCATCCCCCTTCCCTCAGCCCTATAAATTTACTTGTTCTGGACCTGTGTCAAGCCCACCAATTGCAGACATACACAACTGCTTTGCTCTACCATGCATCCTAACTCCCATAAAAAGTCCTCAGTCTGTAAGGAAGGGGGTACTGACACTTGTGGACTCCCTTTCCCAGTCAGGTGCCTCCTCCCAGGTTTTTTTTTTTTTTTTTTTTTTTTTTTCAGAATAAAATCTGTTCCTGCAACATGTTGAGTTGTGCTCTCTTTGACTCCATTTTTTTTTTTTTTTTTTTTTTGCAGTACTGGGGATTGAACTCAGGAACATTCTATCTCCAAGCTACTACACTCCCAGCCCCATTTTTTATTCTTTATTTTGAAACAGGGTCTCACTAAGTTGCAGAGGGCCTCACTAAGTAGCCGAGGCTGGCCGCAAACCTGGATCCTCCAGTCTCAGCCTCCCAAGTACTGGGATTACAAGCATGTGCACCACACCCAGCTTCTGACCCCATATTTTCCGACATATATGATGCCAAAAACCTGGGATGGCAGTGGCGGTCAGGTCTCTCTTGTGATTTGATCCAGAGAGGTTTTTGGCCAGCCACTCTCCAAAGCACCAGTACCATTTTCCCCTACCTCTCACCTCTTCACATGGCTCCAGCATTTGGAAGGTCCTTTGCTGATCCAGACTCCTACATTCAACAGCAGTCACTAATTTAGGCCAGTAAGTCCTGCCTCCATATTCCTTTCTGAGGCACCCAGGAAGGCCCCCCAAATTTCCTCCCACTGTCCAGGATTCCTGGCTCCAGAGACCCCCCTTCCCTGCAAAAAAAAGACTTGAGGATCCTTGGCTCCAGAAATCTTCTCCAGGGGAATTTTTCTATTGCCCAAACAGAAACATGAAGATGCCTGCTTTTCTGTTTCTGGCTCCACCCACCCACCCACCAGGCTGGCGATCCAGACTCAGTGCTGTCTTCACCTGGAATGCTGGATAACCTCTGCTTCAATCTCCCAGTAATGGTGTCTTACTGGCCCTCCCAAATTTCAAAAATCCCCTACTGTCCCCCTGGCATGCCTTTTAAAACACCTTTCCACTTTGGGACTGAAGGAGGAGCTTAAACCAAAGCACATTATTTTTATTACTGTAACATCTGCCTAAAATTGGCACATTCAACCCCAAAATCATACAAGACTTAGATAACTACATTGCCTGGAACAGCCAAGGACAAAAGGAGAAAAATCCCTCTATTTTCAAGCTTTCTCTCTCCTGTCCACTCCAGCCCCTCATTTTATAAAAAATTGCTTTGTCTGCCAAGTCTTTCTCCTTGATGCAGAACTTCTCAGAGAACAAGGAATCTCCCCCTTGCTCTCCATCCATGTATCCGTGCTCCTCAAATGCAAAGATACAAATGGAATTTGTTTTACTCCTGATAATTCTGTTTTGTGTTTTTCCCAGAAGACAATGTAACTATTGTTTCTTAGTGTTTAACAGAAGTATAACACCCAATTAGTGTTTTGAGATAATAGCCATCATGTGTAAGGCAGTTTAAAAGGATTGGTGAAGCTGACCTTCTGGGTGTTCAACCATTGAGACTTAGAGAACGATCTAGAGAAAAAGGACTAAGAAAAATCAGCCAAATTTGGCCCTAGTCCTCCAAGGTCAAACAGGATCCAGGGGAAAACCTCACAAGAAGCCCCTGAAACTCCAGTGAGTCATCTGACGTTCCAAGACAGGGAGATCATGAAAGTCCCAGAGACGGAGGTATCAGTACATACTCTGTAAAAGGAGGGTCATCAGAGAGAAAAATGTCCTGTATGCTTCAAGGGAAGCCAAGTGTCAGGAATACCATGATATAACCTGTCCTGGCAGATGAAACAACTGGTAGAGGTAGAGCCTCACCAAGTCCCCAAGAATGACCCTGATGAGCCTTGACTGACTGACCTTAACAAAGAAATTGTTAGAAAAGCATGTTTGCCCAGCTACCGGCTTGGTCTTGAATTCCTAGGAAAAAAAAAAAAAAAAAGTATAACCAGAGGCAAATATGATTCAGGGATGACAAAAAGGATCTGTACTAAAGCCATTTATATAGTACTTCTACCTTTAGACTCATAAAAAATAAGATATGACACCAATTCTCCAACTCCCACCCTTCCGGTTAAGTCCTTGTAAGATACTGTAAAGTTAAACCCGTTCGTTCTTGAGGTTTTACAGGCCCAGGACAATCAATCCTATTTCTATAAACTCTTGGAGTTTCTGAGCCCTGTTCAAAATCCTACAGACAAAAACCCTGTTTATGCTAAGTAAAAAAATAAAATAACATGCTGGGGATTTTTGTTTTGTTTTGTTTTTTTTAGGATTTGTGCCACAAAAAACCTTCACAATGTTATATATAATGACTCATGGCCTATTGCAAATGGGTTGTCTACCTACCCTCCAATTTAAAATGCTAACACACGGAAATGGAAAAAACATTATGGTGAAATATCTGGATTATTGTATAATGTACTATCATGTCAGTTTTTCATGTAGATGCTCATCAAACCACCATAAATAACTTTGAGCCAAGATAACCAGACTCCTTCAGCCCTCCAGCTCTGGATTATTATAAAAACAAATGTCATATAAAGAATTCCTTCTTCCGTAGTCCTCTCGATTGTCCACCCCTGAGACCCTAAACTGCAATACTCCAACAGCACCCCTGCCAGCTTGAAGCAGTTAGAGCCACAGTCACCTCATTTCCCTAACAGCAGCTAGGGTCACTTCATCAACAGAACAAGAGGACCTGGGAACAGGTCCTCTTATATTTGTTTCCCTCAATACCCTCACCCAAATTTGTTACTTTTCACTCCAACTTGCTTTCTCTGCCCATCACATTTCACTCCCTGTCCATACTTCCCATAACAGATACAATAGTGGCAGTTCTAACTCTCTTTGCCTTGGGTTGGATACTCTTAATCTTTTTATTTTTCTGAGCCAAAACTGCCTTCTCACCTTTTCCTAGAACCATCCCTGCAAGGTGAAATGGTTGATTATTCCTAGGATCAAATTTCCTCTAAATAAAAACCCTAACTCCTTCCCCATAATAGATCAGGAAGATATAAGACATCCTCTATTTTAGATTCTTTTTGTCTTTGGTATCCTTCTCATTATTCTAGTTCAGATAATGCAAAATTGTTTGCCTCCTGGTTGTAATTATACTGGAAGCTGCTAAGCCCATGCACTAGAGCCAGTCAGAAGACTCTAGAAAATGTAAAGAAGAGACCCCCAGCTGTTATACCTCTAAACTTATTTACAAAAATCATCAAACTTCTCAAAAATATCCCCTACTTGGGCATCAGATAAGTAATGGGCTTGCAGTTGTTAATTCTTCTTTCCTCTAGTGACTAAGAGTTGCCTCCTCAGAGTGTTTAGCTGTGGTGGCACCATGGCAACTGTGGGTGCTCCCTTGATACTCCACTGCTGGACTAACTGCAGCTTGACTGAAGGTCCAATCATATAGACAAAGGAGTCTATCATGGTGGATCAAAGAGCCAGGTTTAAAAACCCTAACAGATCAAACCTGAAAAAAATAACCAAACATTTTCTATCATTTTGCCACAGGCTATTCTAAGAGATACTAGTACCTATAAGTGTGTAAAATGGCAATGGAAAAAAAAAAAAAAAAAAAAAACAGCTGAGTCTAGCCGACCAGGAGGAACCTCTTTGGTACCTTTTCAATATACAAAAAAAAAAAAAAAAAAAAAAAAATCAACACCTATATTTGTCCAAGTTATTCCAAACCCTACTTCTGCTCTCCATAATACTAATTTCTGGATGCAGATAGCAGAAAATGTACTAAACACACCTTCCTTTTGTATGTTCAAGCCCAATTTGACCAAAGAGACCCTGACCTCACATCTAATTGGTCTTGGCCTAACAGAATGAAGATCCCAAAAACAGATAAATCTTAACTTCTTGGGTTTTAATAGACATACTCATAACACTCAGAGTAAGGCACAGCGTTCAGGTAAACCCATTCCAATCTCAGTGATTGTTCCAGAAGATTGTCCAGTGTATAGGACCAGTGCCATGTAGCCATAAATATAATCACACTATAAATAGTCCAATCCCAACAACTGAGATAAGCCTACTCTCTGGTTGGTCAGTCTTTTGTTTTAATTTCTCTTATTCCACCATTCCCAAGGAATTTCAGTGTTGCTGTTATGTTGGAAAACTTGAAATGATTTTACCTTCTCCATAATTATCAACTCAGTCACAGATCACATGCTCCCTACCCTCTAATAGCAACTTACATCTCTGGTCTCCAGTTCTTGTTGCAGGATTGTCAACCAATTTGTTGGCCATCCCCAGATTAGTGGTAGATGCTTATATTTGAATAACTCAGCTGCCTATCTAATCACCAAAACTGTTAATGACACAGCCTTAGCTTTGACAGCCATAAATAACTAGGTGAAGTACATCCGGCAGCTCTTGAAAATATGGCAACAAACTTGCTCTTACTCCATCATTTGGGAAGTCAGAAATTCCTTGGAATGTGTTTTTTTAATATTACTGACAATTAAAAAAGACAACTAGCTTAATATCTGATAGGCAAAACCAACTAGGCAATATTCAATCAAAAGGAATCTTTGGATATGGTTCCTCCTGGATAGCACGGCTCCTGCCCTTTCTAACTCTTTACTCATTTTCCTCCTCATCCCACTCTTTGGGCCATGCATAATCAACCTGATTATGTTGCAAATTGAAAAATCACTAGCTGCCCTGTTAATGAGGTTCTTCTCTTGTTAACCAAAGGCCAACAGTCAATACATCCTCCTCCCAAATGCACAGAATCTCTAAAGATCCTCATAGTGCCTGCAACACGGCTTCTAACCCTGTCTACCTTTGTCCCATTCAGGGAAGTAGCTAGAGTGAATCTGGCTGCCCATTTCCCAATATAAATATTATACAATTTCTGGAATGTGGGCACTGTGAGGTCTGACTGTGCGACCTGGCCAGTGGAGGCTGTGAACAAAGGACTCCAGGAATGGCGGGAAAAGGTCTCTAACCATCCTCCTGCCCCCAGCCCCATAAATTTACCTGTCCTGGCCTGATGTCAAGCCCACCAATTGGAGGAATACATGACTACTTTGCTCTCCCACTCAACCAAATTCTCATAAAAAACTCCTATTCTGTAAGGAAGGGGCTCCTGACACTCGTGGATTCTCTCTTCTGGCCAGTTGCCTCCTCCCAGGTTTTATTCCAGAATAAAATCTGTTCCTTCTATTGAGCTCTGCTCTCTTTGACCACATATTTCCTGACAGTTTCATGAAGCTGAGAAATTTATTTCCCAAACCATGTAGATTTCTCTTCTTGCTCCACAAGCCCTCCAGGATCCAACTCACCCCCTCTAAAATAGAATCTCGTGACTCAGCTGTGACAAGAGAAAGCCTCCATGCCAGATCATACTATGTGTCAGTGTGACAGGTGTAGACATATAACTGACTTTATTGTTTGGAATTGCCTTCGTGTTGGTGCATTGAGAAACTCCTCGACAGGTGGTAGATGTAATGGCTGAGGTGGTTGCCACACAGATAAACTAGCCTCGCAGGAAGAGAGATTAAAGTGATATAGCCACAAGGCCAATGTCATTTTAAAATCTGATAATGCTGCCTGTGACTTAATGGGAATTTATTTTCCATAATAAAGGAGACACGCTGGATGCTGGTGCTGTGAATAAGGATCTATCCACCCAAAACTGTTTTGATGATGAGTCAAATTGATTTACAGATAGAGATAGGAAAGCAGTGTAATTCAGAACCCAGAGTTGTGTTTTTTCACTCTGACTTATCCCATTAAAATTTAATTTTATCAAAGCCAATCCAGTAATGACAACATGATTTCACTTTTACTATATAGATATTTGTCTGAAAAGGCTACACCTATAAATTAAGGGTGAATGCATGCAAACACCCAGAAAAATTTCAAGAATCCCATTGATCAACCTTTAACCTCCAAACCAAAAGAAAATAATTCTAATAAGCAATATCTTCTGATCATGTAATTAACTTGGCCCTAAATAAAAGAAAAAGGGGTTATATTTGTATGGTAATTCCATTGGTATGTGACGTCCATTTAATTTGTCACATTTTGCTGTGTATGTCAGTAGGAGCACAGTGGCTAAGATTAAACCCTCTAGAATACCAACTGGGCAGTCTGTAGCCTAAGGTCCACTGTTGGTTTTTGTTTTGTTTGGTGCATTGTAATCATACATCATAATGAAGTTTAGACTACTATTGGTTTCTATATAACACACAAGCTAAAAATGTTTATCACATCTTCTAAATGCATCAAAAAATCTAAAGAAAATATTATTTTGTGACAGGTAAAAATTATATATATATAATAATATATATAATTATATATATATTATTATATATAATATAATAATATATATTATATATATGTATATGTATATGTATATGTATATATATATATATATATATATATATATATATATATAAAACATTCAAATTTCAGTGTCCATAAATAAAGTATCATTGGAACACAGCCTTTTTTTTTTTTTTTTTTTTTTTTGCGGTACTGGGGATGGAACCCAGGATCATTCTACCTCCGAGCTACATCCCTAGCCCTAATTTTTATACTTTATTTTGAAACAGAGTCTCACTAAGTTGTGGAGGGCCTCACGAAGTAGCTGAGGCTGGCTGCAAACCCGGGTCCTCCTGTCTCAGCCTCCCAAGTACTGGGATTTCAAGCGTGCGCCACCATGCCTGGCTGGAACATAGCCATTTTGATTCACTACATATTATCTAAGGCTGCTTGTGTACCACAACCACAGAGCAACTACAAATGACTCCATCAGGCCTTCAAAACCAAAAATACTATCTATCCTTTATGAAAGTTGGTCAACCAATGCCCCCAAATCATGCTGCTAAGTTCATATCCTGCTTTGCCACTTGTTAGCTGAATGTTTTTGGCCAAATGATCCATCCTTCCTATTTCCTCATCTGAGGACTATATTGCAAACTACACTTTATATGCTGTTCAGGAGACTAAGTAAATTATGTTTGTGTAACATGCTAAAAACTGTCCCTGTCGCTTAGTAAGCACTATATCAGCATTTCATTTGTCTTCTAAAATATTAAATGATTATGCCAGTATGGAAAATTGTGAGAGTCTTTCTTAAGTGACAAAAATAAAAATATAAAATTAATTATAACATATTGTGTTATAAAATGCCAGGAAAAAAATGCATAAAGGAAAAGAATATATATAAATTTTATTATTCATTCCATCTCCTGGAATGTCCTTAACCAAAAACCTCAGTGTAATATTAAAGCCCATTAATTCAAGACTAAAAATATAGTTAGGTAAAAGTAGTTGGATTGGCACTTAGACCATATTGCTTAAAGGTAGAATTAAGGCTTCTGGAATTATTTCTCTAATAAAATACATAATTAGATATTGATTGCAAGACTAAAACACTGTTGCAATTTAAACCATTATGACTAAGTGTATCAGCTTACTGTATTACCTTAAATACTATAAAATATAGGACAAATTCTTGGAAAGACAAGGACACTTTAATATCAAAATTTTGCTGTAGAGCCTTTTAAGTAAACTTTGTCCTTCACTCTTATTTTGAAGCAAATTTAACCTATGTTTAAAAAAATATGATTAAGGAAAAATAGCAAAGCAAATGTAATGATGGAATATAATTATTAATAGAAACAGTTCACTGAAATAATTAATGGCAAAGAAATTATAAAATAAGCCAGGCATGGTGGCGCATGCTTGTAATCCTAACATTTGAGAGGCTGAGACCAGAGGATCTGGGTTCGCAGACAGTCTCAGCTATCTAGTGAGGCTCTCCTCAACTTAGTGAGACCTTGTTTCAAAATAAAGAATAAAAAATAGGGTTGGGGGTATAGTTCGGAGGTAGAATGCCCCTGAGTTCAATCCCCAGTACCGCAAAAAAAAAAAAAATTATCAAAATATTTTACATGTATATATGAATATGCAACAATGAAATCCACTATTCTGTATAATTAATGTATATTACTAAAAATTTAAATATAAAAATTTAAAATGGGCAAAGAATATTAATACAAATTTTAGGAAAACACAAATGGTAAATAGATTAAGAAAGAACACAAATGATGCACAAATGAAAAATCTTTTTCATGATTATATTAATTAAGTTAATATAGTATGTATGTACTTAAGGAATGGCAAAAATTTTTAATAAATGATAATAATGCTGATAAAGGTAGAATAATGACAGCAAATGCTTGAAATGTCTACTGAGAATCATATTCTTTTCTAAGTATCATACATGCATTGGCTCATGTAATTTCCAAAACATCTTCTAAACTAAGCATTATTATTACAGGAATTCAAATAATATTTTACTAAGGAAACTATGGTCTAAGATCATACACCTAGTTAGAGGTGAATCCAGTCATTGTACCCAAGTTGTCTGGTTCCACAGCTATAGCTTCTAACCATTATGCTATGTATGGACACAGTCTTCTCTGCTTTGGAGAAAACATTGCACATTGTGAACTGAAGACTGCTAAAGATGGGGAAACATGTTCTCCACTGATTCTTCTTGAACTTAGCCTCTTTGAAGAGAATATGTATCCCCAGCCTGTCTTAAAAATGGTGCATGTATTTTCAATGATATTTAAAGACAATATAACAAAAGTCATCCCTAGGCACATAACAAGGGTTTTGGTTAAGTCATAACTACAACACAAATGTATTGTTATTGTTCCCAGATTCAGGGTCAGAGAAGCAATCATGCCTGAAGATGGGAGTTTTTGTGCATTGGAGGAAAAGGACAAACATTTATTGAGAATCTGTCAAGTACTAAAGGCTTTTTATATATTGAATAATACTGACCTCATAACTCTGAATTGAGGTATCTATACTTAAGAAAAGATATCTCTAGGCCAGATTAGCTGAGTTATTTTAACTTAACAAAGCTTGAGTACCTAATAAGTGGCATAGCCTAGTTTAAATTTATTTACCTGATTCCAAGATGTTCTTTCTAGGACACTGCATTTCCTCCTACTCAAGGCCCAGGATGTAGATTCCCAGATGACCAGAACCCCAAGATGTGGTGAGAGGCAGCTTTATCAAGCCAAGATAATGGTAGGAATCCTGCATACTCAGTGCAGATGGTAAGTAGAGATCAAACCAGCAGTCAGTGCTAGAAGGCTTGCCACAAACAGACAGGGTCCTAAAATGAAAACATTTGGGGCACAGAGGAGTAGAATAAAACCCAGGTATGGGTAAATGAAGTGTCATATTGATTGGTATGGCATTCTTAAACACTTTGCAAAGCTCAGTCCTTATATGTAATGTGTTGGGACACATCTCCCACTAGAACAGGAACTTGTGTGTGTGTGTGTGTGTGTGTGTGTGTGTGTGTGTGTGTGTGTGTGTATTGCTGGAGACTGAACTCAGGGTCATTCACCTCTGAGCTACAGCCCCAGTGTTTTTTATTTTTTATTTGAAACAAGGTCTCATTAAGTTGCTGAAGGTCTTGCAAAATTGCTGAGGCTGGCGTTGAACCTGCCATCCTCCTGTTTCAGCCTCCTAAGTACTGAGATTACAGATATGTGCCACTGTATCCTGCAAAATTGGAACTCTTTACAGACAAATCCATCTTTAAATACTCACAACCTAACATTATAGACTTAGGTAAATATTGTATGGAGAAAAGATGGATAAATTGGTGAAAAAAAGGAACTATGATGGAACTCTCATACTATAATTCAGTCACAAGAACAAGGAATAAGTTTAGCAGTCAGGATAACGTGATACTATTCACAACTGTTATTAAACCAGGGTTGTCTATATTTTGTTGTCCATAGTCAGAATGTCCCAGGGGCTCTGCAAAGCTAGAACCTCAAAGGAGCTACCAGGACCACAGCAGGGGGATAAGAGAGATATCAAGGCAGGGAGCCATCCAAAACAACAGTGTATAAAATTTTACCAGTGTAAAGCCATTGCCATTGGCTGTGGACAAACTGGAAATGATGGAACATGTCCAGAGTAGTAAGGGTAGAGCAGTGAGAGGGCAGAAATCTATACTGGGGTTTAGAGTGGTAGAAAAGAGCTAGAGCTATGTCACTTTGAGGTAAGGGTGAGAGGACAGGACAGCTTACTTCAAGCAGATTTTTTTTTCTTTTCCTTCATTTTCTCTTTTATATTCTAGGGCAGAACTGAGATCAATGAGTGGAGAATACATAGGTTAATCTCACTTGTTAGTCATATGAATAAGTCCATAGTAGGGAAGATATTGAAGTCATTCCTAGCAGATGAGGATTGGTGTTATTGTGGTATACAAATACATGACCTGCAAGATCTTTTCTTACCACCTTTTCTATGCTTCTGAAAACTCCTTTTTAAAGGAAACTCATCAAAACATTCCAAAAGTCAAAAATCATGCTTAGGAACAGAGAAATAGAGTGATTATGGCACCCTGAGACTGTATTCCTTCCTGATATTTTTAATCTGATTCAACGTAGATTAGGTTTGTTCTCCTTATTGGTCAATATGACCTCCTCAAGGCATCACACCACTTCATTGAAGCGACAATCACTGGTCGTCATGCTCTTCTTGCTGCTGAATCTGAAATGGATGCAGTAGTCTTGTGTTCACTTTTGAAATATTATCTAATTTGCTTTAATGATCATACTCATTACCCCCTTGCTTCTATAAAATAGTATATTATACTAATTAATTAGTCTATTCCACATGGCAAATATCAATCACCTCCCACTAAATTTCAAAGCAAAGCTTAATTGCCCAACTCACACTGAGTCAGCAATAGAAACATGAACTCCAAACCCTGACAGGCCCAGATAGACGCACTACCCTTTAAATGCAAGGATGATGCCTTTATGAATTATATTGCCTTTAAATGATGGAGCTCTATGGGATCACCAGCATGTTCTAACCCAGTCACTTATTCATTCATTTATCTACTAGCACAGTAATCAAAACAACAAGCAAAAACAGGTTCAAGCTCTATCCTCCTGGAGCCGAAAACATTTTGCCAATACATTTTTTAATGTCCATGATCATAGACTGAAAAGTGAATAAAAAGAGCTGTTTCTGTGTAGAGAAAGATCTAACAGCTAACAAGATAGACTTGACAATGTCTAACTAGAATTGCAAGGCATCATGATAATGATATAAATGGCAAAGAGTTGCTCCAAAAAATTCTGAATTACCAACAGTAGCCGGGTATGGTGGCACATGCTTGTAATCCCAGCATTTGGGAGGCTTAGACCGGAGGATCTGGGTTCGCAGCCAGCCTCAGCTACCTTGTGAGGTACTCCACAACTTAGTGAGACTCGGTTTCAAAATAAAGAATAGAAAATAGGACTGGAGGTGTAGCTCAGAGGTAGAATGCCCCTGGGTTCAATCCCCAGTACTGCAAAAAAAAAAAAATAAAGAAAGAAATTCTTAAGTTTTAATGACCATAGCTTTTCACTTCATCTAGTTTTGAGTTTTTACTATGGTTCACAGAACTACATGAGCTATTGCTAAATCCCCCAAAAAACTACAAGGACAGTGTCATTCAAGAGATGCTTGAGATTCAAAGATGCAAGTAGCAATACAAATGAGAGACAGGACTAGAAGCTAGGGCTCTAAAGCCTCAAACTGTACTTTCTTCACTTCCCCAAGCTACTCCCCTTATGATAGGCAAATGATAATTGGGAGAAGGGAGAGGACTTCTCATGAGGTACTTTGGTAAAAAATGCTACCTGGTTGCAACAATTAGTGTGGTTAGCATTGGAGGCCTTCCGGGAGTGTGCTTTGAGCCTTGGAGTCACTCGGGGGAGAGAGCACCTGTGTCATCATCATAGCAGCCAGCTTCTACCAAGGGCTACAGGAGAGGGAGACTAGGAAACTGTTTACTTTGTTTTGGCACATGGGATATGGAGGCTTCCGGCATCTTACAGTGCTCTGAATTCAGAAGGGAGGCACTCTATAATTGTGTCTAACATCTCTGAGTGTCATAAGGCAGCAGAATCCAGTGTAAGGAGTGCAGGTGGGGGTAGCTAAGGCCAGCAGCCAATGACTTGGGTTTGAGTCCAGGCATCTGCTCTCATGCCGTCCAGCTGTGAGCTGGCTCCTTATCCCGTGTTGCTGCTTAGGAGAGCAGTTTCACTATCCTATGCCTCAGGTTATGCAGAAGTCAGAACCCCAAGGAAATTAAGACTATTTTAAAATAAGTATGAATAATGAAAAAGAAAGCACTATAAACCCCAGTTCATTGTTTCTTCTTTTAATATTTTAAAATTATTTGTGAACACCAAGCTTGTTAAGTTACCTGCTCAGGTAGGTCACTTGTATATACTGTGCTCTGTGTTGTAGCCCCCCCATCTGCCTCCAAATATGCAAAGCCCATAACTAAGAAAAAGACAGTTATCAGTATTTTCCATCTGACTGCATAATTATAAGAGTTTATTAGAAAGTCTCTTTTTAGCTCATTTTTATCTCTAGGGTAGTCATAGAATTAGGCAGTTGTAATTTCAGAGGCTAGAGAAAATGGGAGGCTTTGAATTTGTGTATATAAAATGAAAAGAGAGGAAAACACCTAAAATATGTCTAGCTAAATGAATGAGTTTTTCTTCACTTGTTTCTCATTCTCTGTTACAGCCCTGAAGACTCACAAACAAATCCCCGCATATTCTACCTCGTTTCTCCTTCTTTCCATACATGTATTAGTGTATTTTGAAATAAAGGTGAACCCTTGCAAGCAATAGTAATCTCCTAACATGCACTTATTCCTAAACCAATAACTGGCTAAAACATTGGAAGATTATTCCTGAGTTACACATTATTATCAATTTAATATACAGAGATCTAAGTCCTGCAGAAATGAAAACATGTTATCTAGAAACTTCTCTTGTGATGTAACTGAAAGAATGAAAGATAACCCAAGATGTAGAGAGAATTCTAAATATATGACAGAATCTGACCCTATTTATTTTTGCATATACTTTGTAGATTTAAAAAATTATTTGAACTTGAAACAAACAAATATATTTGTACTTCTTATTTCTCCTCTTTCCCTTAAAAGATAAGAGCAAAATAAAATTATCCTTAGTCTGCAGCTGCTTCCAGAACCATCAAGAGGTACCACTATTAAATAATGTAGCCACATAAAAAGCTTTGAAGCCCACAGACAGAGTCTTCCTTTGCCAGGGGTGGGAGCAGCAGCAATAAGTGAACAGAAAAAGAAACAGAAAAGCCCATAATCCCTGGTGAGGGCCTCTGCATCTATTCATGCCAGGAGGTTTTTTGAAACATGAACCCATTATTTCAGGTCACCCAGCTCACAAAGAAATCATCAATTTAACAAATACACTAGAGAGTATACTCTGAACTAAGCAAGATGTGTTTTAATAGCCATATAAGCACAGAGGAAGCAAATACACCTTTCCAGATAAGTCAGGGAAAGTTACCTAAAAGAGTTTATATTACTTTTGCACTGGGTCATCAAATTAACAAATGTGCAAGAATATTCTAAGTAAGAGGAATGTCATGACCCAAGTGCTGAAGAAGATTGAAGTAATAGTTAAATCAGTTCAGTGGGATCACAGGGAGCTTAAGGGGGATGGGTAGAAGATGGGGCCAGAGAAATATATGAGGAAGGACTATAAAATCTTGTATCTGAGGTTAAGGAGTTTAAACTCTAACCTGAAAGCTGTGGAAAATTACATGATCATAATTGTGGAAGTTTTGTTTTATAAAGTTTACTTCCATTGACCTTCCATGGACATATGTGAAATTACCAGTGTCAATCTCAATATCATGTATGGGGAAGGGGAGGTGACTGGGGGGAAAGCTCACCAAATTCTGTGTGCATGTATATCCCTCTCACTCTGAATTACATTATGATGTGAGACTACAATGCACCAATAAAAGTATATAAAATAAAAATAAATATTGTTAAAGTGTGATACAGATCAGAATAAGTGTGCAGCTTTTTGAATTTCACGAAGTGAGCACACCTATGTAACCAGTAGGTAGGTCAAGAAACACAACATTGCCAACTCCCAAAAGACTCCCTCATATTCCCTAATGTCATTAACATCCTATCCCCACAAACAGAGTCATCACCTCAACCTCTGATACTGTTCATTAGTTTTTTATGATTTTGAATTTCAAAATAATGGAAAAATATTGTGTGCATACTTTGGTGTTTGGCTTCTTTCCTCTGTTTGTGATTTTCATCCACACTGTGGTGTAGAACTGAGCTTATTAATTCCTATTTTTGTATAGTATACCATTGTACAAATATACCACAATTTACCAATTTAATGTTGAGATGAGAAAGTGGTCCATTTCCAGATTTGAGCTATTAATAAACAATGCTGCCTGCTCCAGCATCTCATGCAAGCCTTTTGGTGAGAATCACCTGCCCTGGCTCCCTGGCTCATGAGTTTCTGGTGTTGTGGTGCCATTCACTGTGAGATCCTCACCAGAGCCAAGCCAATGGCAATGCATGCCTTTGTACCTCCAGAACTGTGAACTAAAGAAAACTCTTCTGTTAATGAGGTCACCTAGCCTCCAGTATCTTGTTAAGTAATAAAAAATGGACTAATTAAGACAGACATGTGGGTTACTTCCAGGTTTGGGCTATTGAAAAATAATGCTGCTGTGGACATCTTAAGTCTTCTGATGAGTGTGTGTACTCATCTCTGTTGTGTATATATAGTATGAATGGATTTGCTGGGTCAAAGTGTGCAGTGATGTTCATCATTAGCATACAGATGGTCACTTACTTACGATGTGATTGCATCCCAATAAACCCAATGGAAGTTGAAAATATCATAAGTTGAAAGTGTGTTTAATATACCTAACCTGCTGAACATTGTAGCTTAGCAACACAGCACACTGTTGACTTTTGGTTGTTTACTTTTTATGCTCTCATGCCTGATCGGGAGCTGTCCAGCATAAAGAGAACATTGTACTGCATAGCACAAGCCTGAGGAAAAGTCCAAAATTCAAAATTTGAAGTATTGCTTTCCCACCATCATAAAATAAAATTTAAAAAATCATAAATGGAGCCTTCAAAAATTATCCACTGGTCTGTACAGCTAAACAGTTTTACAGGACTTGTTGCAATTCACACTCACATCAGTGATCTATGAAGTTCTGGTTCCTCCATATCTCTTTGTTTTAGCCCTTACCTAGTTACATGGTGCTATCTTGCAGTGCTTTTTGACATGAATGGTAGTGGAGAGAGACTATAGATGGAATTGTCAGTTAGGGAACTATGAAAATAATCCGAAAATGAGGTAAGGAAGTAATCTTCTTGTGACGCCTATATTTGTCATGTATTATATACAGCAGTGAACAAAGGGCATATGGAATAATGATGAACGTTTATGGTGAAATGTTTCTCATCATCTCATGCACACTTGCAATGATAAGATTATTTTCATTTATACAGGATCCTTAATCTCGAAGCCCTTTGCAAATGAAGTCAAAGCAATGCAGCCCAGTCCTGTAAATCAGCAGAAGAGAGGAAAAGGAAGACCCAAGTGTGCCTCCCTTCAGACTCCTTGTCAGAAAAGAGGCTGTAAGGCATGTGTCTATATCTCAGGAGCTGTGAGAGTGTCTGCTCCTGCTCTACCCTGCTAGCTCCCTTCATCTGGGCAGCCAGGCGAAGAGAAGGGACTGTGAGATCAGTGGGAGTCCAGCCAAGGCACCTGTGAGCAGGAAAGGGGTTTCAGTTCCTGTGAGTAGCTTGACTAATGATGATCGCTTGCCATGCAAGCAAGAAAGCTTTTGTTTGTGAATTTTATCCTTCAATCCCAGGTGTTTTAAGGCAGTTTTCAGGAAGTTGGCAGGCCATACAATTTAATGGACCATTTCTGAGAGGCAGGGTCAGTGAGGAATCAGGAGAGCTATATTCTGGTGGATGGCACCCTGGGCTTCCAATCCAGACAGAAGGCCAGAAAGCAGCAGTTCATTTACATTCCTGGACCTCTCCTTCCTCAATCCTCTCTGAAATGTGTCCCTACCACCCACAGAGCCAGCACAAGGGCATTCCTGAGCTGATCTGGACAGGGCACCAAGTGTCACGCAGGTGCAGTTCTTGGGATGGGCTGACTCCGGGTTGAAATTGAGACTGTGAAGAAAGTTTATAGAGAAGGTCTTTCCCACTGGATCATCTGGACCATTTTATTGAACTAGAGGAGGCTCTTTCTTTCAGCAAGTAAATTTCTGCATGCTTGCTCACTCGCACCTCTCTCTCTCTCTCTCTCTCTCTCTCTCTCTCTCTCTCTCTCTCTCTCTCTCTCTCTCCCTCACTCCCTCACTCCCTCACTCCCTCACTCCCTCCTTCCTCCCTATCAATTTTCCTAGCCTTCTTTGCGACTCCTAACCAATTAGGGCTCTAGAGTTAGCACTTTAAGTTCCCTGAGCAAAGCATTCCCTTTCTCAAACCTGCTCCTTTTCTTTTTGTGGTTGAATCTTCTCCCTGCTAGCACTATCAATTTAGAATGCAGAGGGCATCTTTGACTTTTCCTCCTACCCCCACTTCCACTCACCATACTCCATCACAGTCCTATCAGTTCAACCTCTCAAGCCACACAGCATGTTTCCTGCTCTGACCCTCCAGACTGAGTCCATTTGCCTGGAAACTTACTAGACCCCAGCCTGAACTGAATCTCTACTCTGAGTGTCCCTTCTTCAAGCAGTCTATATTTAATTATATATGTATAAATGTAGTTTACATGTATTAATCCATTTACATATATTTATATGTATTTAGCTTGCATTAAATATACACCTCAAGATATATATGCATATATTCAGCGTTTATTTTCAAATGTTCTGATTTTTAAGTATCGGTCATCCTCCAGTGTCCTCAGAATAAAATGCAAACTTTTTACATAGGTATTCAAGTCTTTTAGAGTAGATGCCCCAACACATCCTTCCAATATCCTGCCATTCTTCCTCCTCAAGTACTTTGCAGTCTGGTCCAGTAGATTTTAAATTGAATTTTCCAGAATTATGGTATTTCCATCTCAGGAACTAAAGAGATGATGGAAGATGTCAAGCAGGTAAGCCCCTGCTCATAATTCTACTTAATATATCTTATATGTATTATATTCTTTTGAACTATATTTAATATATGAAATATTATTTTAATCATATCCATAAGTTCCACTGTTTCAAAAATGTTGATAAGTTGTAAATCCACAACTCTCCTGTAAGTTAAAACTTTTCTGAGCTCTGAACACTTGCTCCCATGCTCCTGATTTTACTACTGTGGTCTCCAAATGGCTGAACTGCCCTTTCATTCTCCTCACCCATTTCCATATTTCTAGATCCAACATCTCTTCCAAACCCATCTTCAAAGCATATGGTACATCACTAATCCCAGAAAGGCCCATTCTATCCCCAACTTTTAGCCAATATTCTCTGTTCCTCCCTGAAGGAAATCTGCCTACATGTTGGCAAGATGTATTCACTTTCAGGCTTCCATTGTGGTACACAGGTGGCCAAGAGGCAAGTAGGCTGGAGAACACCAAAAAACAAATAAAAGAGGGAATATTTTAGGCAATTTGTGTCTCATTAGGCCATCCTTTTATTTTAGAGGAAAATTCCTATGCTTCAACCAAAGAGGCCAATATTGTAATGAGAGAAAATTCATTCATGTGACCTCTTAGGATATATATCTTAATCAATCACTCTTATTTCTATCTCTTACCCCATATCCATTACCCTTTTGTGGGAGCTATCCCTTGGAAATGATTCTTACTTCCTTTACAAACTTTCCCTAAGTTTGCTCTCAATTATCACACACACACACACACACACACACACACACACACACACACACACATACACACACACACACGCGCACACACACCCTGAATTTATCCAACAATTTTTCTTACCTACCTTTCATCTTCCAGAAATCAAATTAAAACTTTAGTTCTCTAAACTCCCTTCTTCCCTCTCAGTGTTTTAAACTTAGACATGCTTACCTTTTACTGAATTTATATTTTTGGTGGAATAAGTTCCAAGACCCAGGTGTTGTTTTGGATTAGAGAATATATATGAGGTCCAGATAGGCCAAGAATTAAGGAAGTTCAACAAGATAAAAAGGCCTGGGTAGAAAACTAAAGGAACATCTTAGAGGAAATGAATCAAATACATAGAGTTGGAAAAACTGAAGGCAAAGCAAAAAAAAAAAAAAGGCTGCAAATTCAAATTCACAACTGCAAATTCAAATTCACAAGTGAGATTAAACAGAAGCATAGAATGAGAAAGACAAATCTGAGCCTGTGGCTATAATAGTGGCAGCTCAGCCTCAGCCTTTTTAATGGTTCATCTCCAGATGGGGGGTTCTGATGGTGGATGTTAAGAGATGGCCAGAACCTTGATCCATGGTCTGATCCCAAATGTGGAAGCAGCAGAAAGTTCTAAAATTCTCAAGATACAAAGATGAAAATTTGTTTCCCATAAAGACAGCACAATGTCATTAATTTGACATCATAAAAGGATTGTGTTCAAATTTTATCAAGACCCTTGACGCAATCATGCAAATAATGAGAGCTATTGTCCATGCCCCTGAAACAATGTGACAGCTTTTATTGATAGATGAATTGAAGTAAAGCATGGGAAAAAATAGTTGTTCAGCAAGCATGCACTAATGAATTAAGTGACCCGTTAAGAAACAGTCTATTCAGAAAAAAAAAGGTTTACATTATGTATATGTATGTGTATATGTAACTACTCAGACAAATGTAGGAAACATCAATAAAATAACCAGCCTTTTGATTATCAGTGCCGCCCAGAATACACTCAAATATGCTTGCTCTATGACTTCTAATGGACTTGGTATTAAAACAATTGAGCAGGGCAAATATTTGTTTCCTTCTCTTAAAAAGAATAATGAAAGCAACAAAGCCTGGAAAATAGAGAGCTCTCTGTGTGTATGTGTGTTTGCTTCTCCCACATGAGATAAAGACACAGAAGTCCAGAAATGAATCACCACTTCTAGAACCAGGGCCTTCAACCTTGGTCTAATTCCTTTTTTGTGAAAATGAGGCAGTTCAGGCATGCACAGAAATTTAAGTGTGTGAGGGGGGTGTGAAACAAAATATGAATTGTACTGAAATCTAAAATACCAGTGGTTCTATTATTGGGTGCTTTATGTGATCATGAGGCAAAACAGTCTGGGTAATAAGAGGTCACAATGGCTAAAATTCAGAGCACTAATGGCTCCAACCTGCTGGTGAGAAGCAGTGATCTCAATAAAATGCAACACTAATGGAAACAGCCCCATTGGGAAAGACTGACATCTGCATTTTAGGAAAATGGAAAGAAATAGTGAAACCCTCTCAATCCACCCATACATCTATTGCTTCAACAAATATTGCCTTATAAATCAGTTGAGAAATTTCTCCTGAAAATGTTAGCTTCTAATATTTCTCCTGCTTAGACCCCAACCTTATAACTTGTCCTTGAATAAATCGAACAACTGTGTTTGTACCATTCTTAGCGATATTCCTAGATATGGCAGCTGGGATTATCATGCTCAGGATAAGAAAGGCTATGGGTAAGCCATGTGCAACCTGGCTTCCTGGAAGAAATGAGGGCACCAATTGTGACCAAGTATTATCTGGGGCTTATACTTGTAGAATCGGTCCTAAACCTCCTACCACAGCCAAAGTCAGTAAGAGACCTTCCCTACTTCACTACTGCCACCACTAAAAGATGCCTTTCATCCAAAGCTGCCTTGTAGCTTTGGATCATTTTGGTTTTGCTTGGGGGTAGTTTTTGCCTTGTTTTGAAGTGGTAAATAGAACAACTGTATGCTTTTCTTGGAGCCATAAAAATTATGAGAACTTTGACATTTAGCATTTCTCCAGTTTAATCTAAGTACTTATATGAAATATTCTGCTAGGTATAAAGTTCCTCAAAAGTCAAGATTGTTTAAAAATCCTTTCTAAAGAACTACCACTTAGTATAGTGTTCTCCACATATTTAGGGAAAAAAATAGGATAAATGAATATAAAACCTTATGATGTATAAGGTGAACAAAAATGAACATAAAACCTTGTCATGTATAAAAATTGCTGAAATAATATTTTTGGTCCCATATTATGGTAAGTTAGCAAAGAAATGGAAAGCCAGAAGATTTAAAAAGATAGTGAAATATACAGACAGGCACAAAGAAGAGGAAATTTTATTTAGGATGAAAAGAGGGAGTAGGTCTTTCTATAGCCTAGCATCCAACCATCTGTGGAGCTTTGACAGGAGGCAGATGATAAGCTCATTTTTTACTCAACCATTCATTCCTCATGTGAGGAGGGAAACACATCCATATTATCTCCATCCAGGAAGGCTATGTTCTAGTTTGAGATTTTCACAGGATAATTTCACATATATTAAAGAAAAATTTTATATACTCTTCTAATCTTCAAGTGGTTGTTATTAAGTCATATGAACACAGAGAGAAGTAAATGACAGCAAAAGGGATGGGGCAAGAACAAAATGTGATGAAGAGTTTGATACCCAAAAGGAAGACTAAAAAGAAAAAAAGAAGGCCAGGGAGAAGGAGCCGAAACAGGAATTAAATAGATTACAAATAGATAGCAAATTAGTTCTGTGAATCATTCTTGTAGCTCTCCTATTGTTTCCATGAGCTATTGAAAAGCAAAGCAATGAGGATTAACACCTTCCTTAATAATTTCCTCTAGTTAACCTGTGATAACAGGTCTTTATCTCCCTCTTCAAATTCTAAAAGGCTCTGTTCTGAATGGGAGAGGGTCAACAGTTCACCAGAGAAAAAAAAAATATTCTCTAGCTTCAAAAACAGGGATAAGAACTCCTGGGTGTAACTGGAAGAGAAGACTGAGAATCACCTCACATTCTAACAGATGATTTTCAACCCCTCTCTCCTCCAACCACACCCAAAAGAATGGCACCCTCCTACCATTCTGGTCGTGGCAGGATCCCCTTGGGAAGTGGGGAGTACATAGAACAGACCCCTCCAGGAGGAGGTTTTGGAAATCTAGAGGTGGGGGCAGGGATGGGGCATGAAGGTTGGGACACCACTGTTTGGTTAAAGTCTTGCTAGGCAATTCCGGTGCTCCCTACCAAATCACACCTGGTTGTGAGTCATTGTTGAAGTAGGATCCCCAGCCTGATGCCCAGTCCAGAGAACGCAGGAGACCATAGACATTTATATAGATAGCTAGAAGGCAACAGGAGGACAGTGTTGCCTAGCACTGTTAAGAAGGCAGTCGGGGACACCTACAATGATTACCTTGGTTCCCTGCCTTTTCTTCTTTCTCCACTATAAACCAACCCATCCACCAAAGTAATCTTCCCCAAATCTCCATGAAATCATGACACTTCCTTGTTAGAAACCCAGTGTCTTCTCCATGCCATGTCTTGGAAGAATAAAGTGCCTGCATGAGTGACTCTATACTCTTTTTCTAGCTTCACCTGAGCAGTCCACAAATGTACCCATGGCCCAGTCACTGTTCCCCACAGGATACCCTCAGACTCCTAAGCATAGCATTCCCCAAATTGTGTCCTCTGAATAATATAGCTCCCCCACATACCAATGTTTTAGCCAATGTTTTCGTCATTTTCAAGACCCAGCTCAACTTATAGATACTCTAAAAATGTCCCTACTTCAAAAAGTGAATTTTTTCTTTAAGTTTATTTTTATAGTACTATGAACTTATATTTCCATTCCCTCTTTCATCCTTTCACTTACTGTTGTTCACTGAATTGTCTCCCCCTCCAAATTTATACATTGAAGCTGTAAATACAACATGACTGTATCTGGAGATGGGGCCTTTATGGAGGTGATGAAGATTAAATGAGGTCATAAGCATAAGGTCCTGATCCAACAAGTCTGGTGATCTTATAAGAAGAGATGAGACATCAGATATCTTAATTCATTCTCTCCACCACCTCTTTCCCTCTCTCGCTCTCGCGTTCTCCCCTCTCCTCTCTCTTCTCTTCCAGCTGTATCCATAAGCATACAGAGAAAAGGCCATGAGAACACAGCAAGAAGGCGGATATCTGCAAAATTTGGAGAGGGGCCTCCAGAGAAACTTAACCTTCTGACAACTTGATTTGGGGACTTCCAGTCCCCCCAAACTGTAAGAAAATAAATTTCAGTTGTTCAAATCACTCAGGCCATGATATTTTGTTCTGGCAACCTGAGAAAATCAGTAGACTTATCAAACTTGCCAAGAGCCTACCATATTTATATTTAGCCTCTTGATCACAGCTTTTCTATAACATGGTCAGCTATGCTTCTATTATGTTGATGCCTGAGACGTCTCTCCTTTGCCCAAAGACAGGTCGAAGCCAGAGCCAAGCACAACCCCTGTTGACTAGAGGCTTACTCATCTGCTAGATTAAAACTAAACTTTGCTTAACATTAGCCCTGGGGAAGAAGAAGACATTTGCAGTAGGACAGACAACATTTCTCTCCCCATGGCACATTTCAGCTCCTCCTCTGAGCAGGCCCACTACAGGTATTTACCTCACATTTTCTGCCTGAGAAGCTCAGTTCACAATTAGGTTTCTGACCCTGGCCACAGCTGCCTGATTCCTACTACACCCAGTCCAGCATCAGCCTAAGAAAGGCAAATTCATTTCAAAACTGCTTTTTCTCAGTTGTATGCCTTATTTCCTTTGTTCTAACAATTCAGATTGTTTTCACATTTGGAAAAAGCAAATGAGATACACAAAATTCCCCTCTTTCTCCACTTCCTTTGGCTTTTTACAGTTGACTGCAAAAGACTGTCCAAGTTCAGGAAAATTGATTTTTACCATTTAAATAATCTAATCTTCACAAACCTCTTAACACCCAGACAAAAACCATTTAAGGCACAGCAAGATAATTAATATTGAAAATAGTCTCCACAGGGGCTCTGCATACCTGCCTATCCACATTTCCCATTTGGAGGAAGTGACTTAGTATGTAGTTCCAAGTTTATGAAAAGGTTTACATCAAACATGAATTCTATTTTAATAGGCCTTTCTTTCAGCATATTTTTCAAATAGATCAACATAACTGGCCAAAGTTAATTAAAATGCATTAGAAAATAGTTTGTATTCAACAGCTCTGTTAATATTCTTACTGACGTTTTTGAAGACCATTGAGTCAGAAAATCAATGCCACAGAGTCTATTTCTCTGCCATAGCCCTGGAAACTGTACAAACTCATTGGTGCCAATGGGAACTGCTCAGGGAAGAGAGACACAAGCAGCCAGGGGAAAAGGCAAGAAGTTACTAGCAAAAGGGCAAATGCCACCATTTGCACTGCAAGCTAATTCAAAATTCAGATACACACAAGCATAAAAATATCCCTTGTCTTATTATTCACCTTGACTTTTATGAATTGAGAGCATTCAATGGAACTAGAGTAAAACTGATAAAACTCTCACTAGCAAGAACCTCCATCCCTGACAATCAGGCCAACATTATTCATCTGGAAACTCTTTTACTTTAAAAATCCTTTCTTTCCCTTTGCCCATTTTTTGATTGGGTTGTTTGCTCTCTTAGTTGAGATTTTCTTGAGTTCTTTGTATATCCTAGTTATTAAACCTCTATCTGAAGTGTAACTGGCAAAAATTTTCTCCCACTCTGTAGGTTCTCTGTTGAGGTTCTTGATAGTTTCCTTTGCTTTGCAGAAGCTTTTCAGTTTCATGTAATCCCATGCGCTGATCCTCCTTTGAGCTGCCTGTGCTTTTGGGGTCGTGTTGAGAAAGTTTTGACCTGTGCCTATATATTCAAGTGTTGGTCCTATGCCCTCTTCAAGTATCTGCAAGGTCTCTGGTCTGACATCCAGGTCCTTGATCCACCTTGAGTTGACTCTTGTGCAGGGTGAGAAAGTGGGGTTTATTTCCAGTTTCCTGCATATGGTTAACCAGTTTTACCAACACCATTTGTTAAAGGGGCTATCCTTTTTCCAGCGTATATTTTTGCCTCCTTTGTCAAAAATCAGTTGACTGAAAGTCTGTGGGTCTGTTTCTGAGTCTTCTATTCTGCTCCATTGGACACTTCACAAAAGAAGAAATACAAATGGCCAATAAATGTATGAAATGTTCCACATCATTGGCAATCAGGGAGATGCAAATCAAAACTACCCTAAGATTTCACCTAACTCCAGTCAGAATGGCAATCATAAAAAACACGAACAACAACACCTGCTGGCGAGGGTGTGGAGAAGTGGGAACCCTAGTACATTGTTGGTGGGACTGCAAACTTGTGCAACCACTGTGGAAGACAGTATGGAGG
>PVLC010005662.1:0-20924 GCA_004027655.1 Graphiurus murinus
TTATTGTAATAATTCATGCTTTGTATTTATACATTTTTGTTAGGTACAAATTGATAAAGACAAATGTGCACACATTTCTCATCTGACCCTATCCCCAATTCCCACCCCGCTCCCTCGCCCTCCCTCCCTCTCAAGTTCAGTTCAGTGAGTGATCTTGATATAATTGTGTAAGTACATCATGTGCCTTAGTATGCTCTCCACCCCCCCACCTGTCCATTCTCTTTGGTTAAGTCTACTTCTTTGTTTATCTAGGGTCTCTACTTTTTCATCTGGGGACCCTCTTATGTCCTATCTACTCCCTAACTGGAAAGCTACTAAACATCTCAAAATTAAAATAGAGATATCTTATTCAAACCTACTCCTTAAAATTTTATCATTACAATGAATACATAATAATTCACTCAGTTGTGCAATTAATCCCACATATATCTGATTTACTAGAATATAAGCCTCAAAACAATTTTCCAAATCCAATCTTATCTCTTCAATTATAGGGTAAAGAAAAATTATACCCAGTCAGTTAACCAGGAAAGAAAGATTTTTTTTTTTAAGACTTCAGGAATAAGAGTACACTACTTTTACTTCACATTATTCTAAAAAAGGTCAACATGGCTAGGCTATCTGTATTAGCTGATTGTCTCTTATCAAAGTTTGGTTTCTATCCTCCCACAGAGAGATAGAGGTCTTATTTTTCTTGATGATTATATTTCAAAGGGATGGCTCCTAGCTCCTTGGCAAGGCTTTTCTGGGTTATAGATGATTTGCATCTCAAAGGGGCATAGAAAGAATTAATAATGACAACTTGTCTAAAGTAAATGCTCTAAGAAAATGGAAATTGAGAACTATTGTTATGAAGAAGCTTATCAAAAGTTTAGTCCAGCTCGAAGGAACGTAAGGACATCTAAACTAATAATGTGAGCCTTTTTTACACAAAGGTACAGTCACCCTTTGCCAGGTCTACTGAAATATTCTATAGTCTTGTTTTTTTGCTTTCACCTTCTTTTCCATTATAGGTGAATAAAAATGGAATTATTTTCCTATTTAAAATGTATATTTGAGTGAAATACAATATTTAAAATGAATATTTAAAGCTATTTATTAAATGCTTACTAAAGTAAAGTTATAAAATTATAAATAATGTTGTCTAAACCCCATGGTTAAAATCTTCATAATACATCTCAAAGCATTTAGTGCTATATGCAACTTTATTATATATATTTTATATATATATATACAAAGTACTACCTGATCTATTTCTTTGTATATTCTTATCCAGCATATACACATACTTTTTTTTAACTTCAAACAGCAGAAGTATCCTCATGTTTGGACTTTTGAATTAATTATTACTTTGGTTTTAAGTACTTATTTGACTTGTATCAATTATGTCATTATTCTTTTTTATCTCCACTTCATCCCTTTGATGTAATAATGGATTTGGGCCAATATATGCCAGTTTTGTATTTATTAAATTTTTGTTTACTGCAAAAATTTCTTGAGATAGTCAACTTAAAAAGAAAATCTTTTGGTTCACAGTTATGAAGGATTCAGTTTATCATCAGGTGAAGGTCCCATTGCTTTTGGTCCCATAATAAAAGGAGCAGAAAATCAGAGTGGCATTTACATGGAAGAGCAAAACTTTTCACTTCATGGCTGGGGAGTAAAATAGAGAAGTGACTAGGGCCTCATGAACTACATGAACGCCTTTGAGGCCACACTCCCAACACAAAGATGTTCCTCTAAACACCATCTCTTAATGTTTCCATTCTCTTACAATAATACCATGAGCTGAGAACCAAGGCTTTAACACATGGGCCTCTAGGAGACATTCCAGATCCAAACTATAGCACTTTCTCCTTGGCTCCCAAAGTTCACATCCATCTCACAATGCTAAATGTACCTATTTCTCCCTTAATAATCCTCAAAGTCAACTCTTCCAGCATTGCTAAAAGTGTTAGTTCAAAGCTCCTCCAAGATTCAATGAAACTCAACTGTGAATCGCTATAAAAATAATTAAAAACAAAACATATACTTCCAATGTGCAATAATAGGACAGGCACAAGGTAGGTATTACTATTTTAAAATTAACAGGAAAATATGAAGATATTTTCTGATCAAATTATTACCAAAACCTAGGAGAAAGGAGTTAGGTATTGGGTATGCACTGAGGGAATGGAACTCTTGGGGGTAAAGGTTAAAAAAAAGTCCTCCCCCCAGGAGGGAGATATTTTTATATTGTTCATCAGACCTGAACATGAACAATTAAAAGTGGAGGAGTGGAGCCACAATGTCAGGAACCAAAGATCTATGTGCATCAACCTTAGATGCATGAACTGTTGCTACATATAGATCAGGGAACAAACATATAGAACAGTCTCATGACTTTGGGTAATTAAAGCCCATGGAAGACAGATTATCTAAGTCAAGAAAAACAGGATCACCCAGGGGTGATCTGCCTTTTGTCTTGCTTCTCTTTGGTAATTCAAGTGGACTTTGGGGAAAGGCAGTATGCAATTGACAGTGCATGGCCCAAACTATACTTAGTGCCAGAAGGCTCTGCTGGACTCTGAAGTCTGCCAAGGCCCCTAGGGATGATCTTCTTCTCTGTTTGCTTGCCCCTTTAAAATACACTTCCTACTTTCACATTCCTGGCATCTGCAGATTTTATTCTTTGACTCCATAGGACATGAACTGGTAAGAAACTCAGTATCAGTAGGACAACGTTAAAATCTAAGTCTCAATGTCTGCCATCGAAGGCACTATGTAATGGAATACAGTCTCCTTATTGTTTAGGAAGCCCTGATTCTATGACTTTATTGGTTGCAGCACCCGTGGCTACTCTCTTAGGCTTGTTACACATGCTGCCTGCAGCTTCCCCAAGCAAGTGATCCACATTGCTAACATCTCTAACTTCTGGAATCCCCACTGCAGCTTAGGCTTCACTCTCACAGCTCCATGAAGTAAACTGTCATGGATTGCTTTTAGGGGTTCTGATACCGCAACAAACTGTTTGGCATTCGAGGTTTTCCTTATAACTCTTTGTTTGTGCATGCCTAGAAAACCTGCATTATGTGGATGATCCAATGTCTGCCACCAGATTAAACTGTACCTGGGCCTGCTTGAACCACAGCTGCATCAGCCTCTGAGTGCCATGTCAACTGAACAATGAAAAATGAAACCTTAGTCATTTTTTGATAAGCAGGGTGCCCTGGAGATATTTTCTCAAATGACTTCTCTGAAAGATGTTGAAACAAATTTTATTTTCTACAATTCTGAACTTGTGATGGCTGTACCAATTTCTGAGATGTCCTCCAGGAATATCTCTTATTGTCCTGGTGCAAGGCATGTGGTTTCTTTTTAACATTGCTAAAATATTTAGTAACTGCAGCTGCCTTGACCAAACTTTAGAAACACTCATTCTGGAAACACTGCAAAATTTTCAAATATTTTTGAAATCCACTTGTTGCTTCTTATTTTCATTGTAAATTTGGCTAAACGCAGATAGTAATACCCATGCTGCAGCATAAGTGTCTTACAGTCTTGAAATCTTTACTGCCAGATAAACTAGTCTACCACTTTTAAATCAGTCACTCACAAAGTCTCAGGGAATTGAAAAAAGCATTTAAATGACTTCCCATGTTGTAACAAGGATGAGCTTTCATCTAATATCTTATGAAGTCTTAATTTTTATCTGAAACTCCATTTTCATAACCATTATTGTCTATATCCCTAACAACATTCTGATATTCTGAGCCCTCACCGTAGTTTCTCACTACTCTTCACTTACAATATGCTAGTTTTTCTCTATAATTTTACATAGTTCTTCCCATGAATCAATTCCAAACACTTTACCACACCTTCAGATACAGACACAGTAATATTTCTTAGTATCAATCTTCTGTCTTAGTAACCTTTTTGTCATTGTAACAAATACTTGATCATCTTATACAGATAAAAGCTTTATTTTGGCTCACAGAAGATTAAAGTCTATGATCAATTGTCCCCATTGCTTAGTGCCTGTGGAGGGAGAATATAGTGTTGAAAATTTTCAATTGATGGCCTTGGGGCAAAAAAGAGAAGAGAGGATTACCAAGCCCACACAAGGTAGCTTAAAAGCTAACTTTCAGGAGAGCAGAAATGGTTGGAAGGAAGTCATGTTTAAAATGATGAGTGAGCTAATTGGAAAATGGCTGGACTATAGTCCCAAAGAGTATTTTAAGAAGTTCTATTAAAAGAAACATAAAATGGTTTCTTTGAGGAAGGAAGAGAGTAATGGAGAAAAGGCTGTGTGTTGAGTGGAATATTGTCCAGGCCTATTACCATCTTGGTCATTCAGAAGAAATTTTCCTTTTTCTTTGGATAGATCTATCTTTTGAGTTACAAATGACCTTTGTCTCTTGGGCCAGGTCCTCTAATCCTTTAGATAAAAACATTATTTTCCAGCAAGTTAAATGTTATTCTTCTTTTAATTGGAGAACTGAACTGAAAAGTCATTTTCTCATACTTAGATGTTATTTTAAGACCACCTGACATTCCGAAATCTGAAAAACTAAAGATTACTGACTGGGAGGTCTGGGGCTGATATTTTCCTTGTTCTTTTTTCCTTAAGCAGTTGACTCTAGTTAATATCTCAGCCATACAAAGTGGGAATCCCATTAGAAGTTGTAATACTAGGCAAAAAAGAACAAAACAGAGCCCTCACCATAATTTCTCATTACACTTACAGTATTCAAGTATTTATCTAGAATTTAATAAAACTCTTCCCATAACTGCAGAAGAAGATATCACTTTTACTTTTGGCTACTGCTTATTATGAACTTCTGTTTCAGAATTACCTTAAGCCTAATGCTGTAAGAGAAGTTAGTTATATTATTTTTCACCTCCACTTTTTGGCTTCTTTCATTTCTACAAATCTAGTCTCCTCTCTGAGGATTGAAGTGAAATTTATACCATGAATTTTAACTGCACCACCAAACAAAAAAATATATGTGGATATTCAAACACCTGATACCTGTGTATGTATTTGTATTAGTTAACTCCATGTTACAATACAACTTAAAATGAGAAAGGTTTACTTCACCTCACAGTTTGAAGGTTCTAGTATAAGACCAAGTGGTCCCTTGTTTGGGCCTCTGGTGAGGGTGACACATTATGACAGATATACATAGCAGAGCAAAGTGCTAACTTCATGAACCAGGAAGCAGATATGCAGAGAAAGAGTGAGAGGAACCATAAAGTTTTACTAAGCCTTTTGAGGACACACTACCATTACCTACTTCCTGAATAAATGGATGTGTTACCTTTTTAAGGGTTCTCATTCAGTGGATTTTGATGAATGAAGTCCAAGGACTAGCAAGGGGTATAAAAATATGAAATTTTATTTTAAGTCAGAGAAAGATAGAAAACAAAGAAGCTACCTCCAAAAGGGGCTTCTAGAAAAGAATGACCTCTAAGTTCTTGGGAAGTGGGCTTTTAAACCTTCCTGAGGTTTTCTATTCATTCTTTTCTGATTGGTCAGAATTGGAATTTGGGGAACCAAAGACTTTTACACAATTTTGATCTTTAACTTGATTAATTATCTGTGGGCTGGTCAAGGACCTGTTTCATGACAACCATCAATCTCTTACCTTCCTGCTCATCTCCCCCAACATTACAGAAGGGGGAAGTGCACATGGATTATTTAATTTTTCCTGTTCTCAGGTCTTCTGCCATGCCTCATATTCCTCCTCTGATGATATGACCCTAACTGCTGATAGGAAAATGGTGCAACAACCATTCCAACTGCTTTGAGATGGTAGGTGGTGTTGTCAGAATATTGCAGTTTAGGGTCTCAGGGAATAGATGATATAGAAGACTGTGGAAGAAGGAATTCTTCATATGATGTTTTATTTTCATAATCATATGGAGTTGGAGGGCTGAAGGAGTCTGGTTATCTTGTCTCAAAGTCAATCATAGTGATTCAGTGGGCCTCTACATGAAAAACTGATATGCTACTGCATTATACAATAATCCAGATATCTTGACATAATGGTTTCTTATAACCCTTTACCTTGGGCCATCCATCTGCTAGCATTTTAAACTGGATGCCATGTAGCCAACCCATTTTCATAGACCATGAGTCATTATATATAACATTGTGAAAAGATTTTGTGGCATAAAGACTGAAAGAAAACAAGTATACTTGTGTTAACTTAGTTTAAACAGTTTTTTTTTTGTTTGTTTGTTTGTACAATTTTGAACAGGACTCATATCCTCCAGGATATTATAGAAGTAGTAATCTCCACTTGTTTTGGACCTGTAAAACCTCAAGAATTATGGATTTAAGTTTATAGCATTGTATAAGGTCTTAACTGGAGGGAGATTTTTGGCATTGTTGTGATGTCTTATTTTTCTTGAATTTAAGGGTAGAAGTAGTATATAAATAGCTTTAGTATAGTTCCTTTTTGTTATCTTGTTATCCCTGAAATAGCACATTTGTTTCTGGTTATACTGTTTTTTTTGTTTTACTGAGAATTCAATACCAAACAGGTATTCCTATGTTGGGCAAATAAAAGGTTTTCTAACAATTCTTGCTATTAAGGTCAGTTAAGACTCCTCAGGGTTATTCTTAGGGACTTGGTGAGGCTTTACTTCTGCCAGTTGCGCCATCTTCCAGGACAGGCCTTGGTCTTCCTGACCATTTGACTTCACTTGAAACATAGAAGGCATTGAGCAAAATGATTTGGTCTATTTTTTATACTTTTGTTGCTGTATTACAGTCTCACATCATAATGTACTTCATAGTGATAGTGACCTACCTGAACACAACACATGATGAGTTTTCTTCAGGTTCCCTCCCCGCTCTTCTTTCCACCTAGAGGATATTAAGATTGGCATTCTTATTCTCACATATTTGCATAATGTCAGTGGAAGCATTTTCTTCAATAATTCATCTCCCCTCCCCCAAACCACATCATTTCTCTTTCATTATTTAAAGTCACTCTTATATCCCACTTACTCTCTAGTTTCCACATATGAACCTTCACTTTCTATGACTGGCTAACCTCATTTAACCTAATGAGGCCCCATCCATTTTCCTGCAAATGACATAGTTTTGTTCTTTACTGCTGAGTAGAATTACATTGTGCGTAGCCGGGTGTGGTGGCGCACGCTTGTAATCCCAGCATTTGGGAGGCTGAGACTGGAGGATCCGGGTTCGCGGCCAGCCTCAGCTACCTAGTGAGATACTCCGCAACTTAGTGAGACTTGGTTTCAAAGTAAAGAATAAAAAAATAGGGCTAGGGGTGTAGCTCGGAGGTAGAATGCCCCTGAGTTCAATCCCCAGTACCGAAAAAAAAAAAATTACATTGTGTGAATATTCCATAATTTTGCCAACCATTATTTGTTGAGAGAGACCTGGGGTGGTTATAGAACTTGCTTATTATGAATTGTGCTGCTATAAACATGTACAGACATGCATTACTATAATAATCTGATTTCAGTCCCTTTGGAAAGATACTCAAGACTGGTACAGCTGGATCATATCTTGGATCCATTCTCAGTTTTCTGAGAATTCTCCACACTGATCTCCATAGCAGCTGAACTAATTTGCAATACCATCAACAGTGTAAAAGAGTTACTATTTTCTCGTATCCTCACCAGCATTTATTGTTGTTTGACTTTTTTAGGATTGCCATTCTAATTTGGGTTAGACAGAATCTCAGCATAGTTTTTTTCAATTTGAATTTCCCTAGTTGCTAATGATGTTCACAATTCCTAACTTGAAATTATACTACAAAACTATAGTAATAAAAACAGCATGGTTTTGGCACAAAAACAGACACATAGACCAATGGAACAGAATAGAAGATACAGAAACATATCCACACACTTATTACCAATTGATTTTCAACAAAAGTATAAAACATATATTGGAGAAGTCAGCCTTTTCAAAAAATAGTGTGGGAAATACTGGTTATCCACTTAAGAAAATTTGAATTAAATCCCTACTTCTTACCCTGCATGAGAGTCAACTCAAAATAGATCAAAGATCTGGAAGTTAGAGCAGAGATTTTGAAATTGTAAAGAAAGGTATAGCTCCAACACTCCAACTTATAGACACAGGTAGAAACTTCCTCAATATGACCCCAACAGGTCAGGAAATTAAAACAAGAATTAATAAATAGGAAACATTAAACTAAAATGTTTCTGTTCATCAAAGGAAACCATAAAGAGTCTAAAGAAAGATCCTACAAAATGAGAGAAGATCTTTGCTAGATATTCCTCTGACAGAGGGCTAATATCTAGAATATACAAAATACTTAATTTATGGTTGCAGAAGTGGCCATAGAAGAGGTTGGCCTGGGGCTAGGGGATTGTCACTTTGACACTGATCAGGATAATGTGTAGGAGAAAGCCAAGAAAAGCAGCATTATGTCCCAGTTGCTAACATTCAGGAGAACTTGAAAAAGTTAAGCAACTTCTAGATATGGATAATGGGTTCATCCTTCCATCCTTGTTGAAAGCATGGAGTAAGTTCAAGGACTTTCATCAGAAGACCATAGTCATGTCACATCAAAGGATTTGGATGTAGCTTTACCTATTATTAAAAATTTTAAGAATTGGCTATTGTCAATTGAAGAAGTTTGACTAAATTTCTCCACCAGGTTTGCTGCCACTGATGAAAAGAAGGAAAAAAGCCAATTAGCCAAGAGACTAAATTTTCCTACATGGGTTCATTAATTATCTTTCTATATTAATAGCAACAAAGTAAAGTAAACAATGACTAGAGTTCTTCATGAAAAAAAAAAAAATGAAGGGGCAAGTGGTAAGAGAAGAAGGGGGAATCTAGAAGCTAAAAGTAGAGCCCGAATGAGAGTCAACAGGAAACAGAGGTCTCAGACAAACTGCCAGAGTAATAAGATTCTATCAATCACCTGAATGAGCTGAAGAGTGATTCTTCCCCAGAGCCTCCAGATGAGAGCCCAGATGGACTACATTTGGGTTTTGGCCTTGTGACACCCCGAGCAGAAAACATAGGTGAATCTTCTCAGACTTCTCTCTTACAGAAATGTGGGGTTAAAAAGTGAGAGTGATTTTAATCCACACATCATTCATCATGAATAAAGAGAAACTAATATATTCCTCTCAGCAGCCATCCTCAGTTCAAAGGTCTGTCTCACCTCTGAGAGTCCCTTCCCCTAACCTCTTATGTTACCGGCACCATACAGGTAGTGATTCCTCCTCAAAGATTTATAAAGTGCCATGCATCCCTCCTCCAAGTTTCTAAATTATGAATATGCTTCTTTTTCCTTGTCTCCTTAGCCTTAAGAGTGGTAGTTGCTTCTTAAAAGTATATACTTCATGTTGTCAGTGTCTTTTTTTCTGATTTTACTATTCACTATTCAACAATGTGTGTTCAATTCTTTTTATTAAATTATTTCTACTAAGTACTTTATGTGTGCTATAGTGGATTCTAATTTATTCACCCTGATATTCTCATAGTTGTCCTTTTTTAAAAATCATGCTTTCAGGAAAAAATTATATAAACTAACTCAGTAACTCTCTACCATAGTATCTATAGGAATTATTTTAATAACTTGTTCTCTATTAAATTTTTTTGTTTGTTTATGTGCTTGATTAGGTTTATCATTTCCATCTTCTCACAGGATGTGCAAGCAATAATGTGGCTTGTTTGGATGCAGTTGCTTGTCTGCATAAGTTCCAATTACTGATAATGGGGGTAAGGAAATAATTATGTGTTTCAAAATCTCAACAGAAAATTAGAGAAGGTTAGATTCAGCCTCTCTAATATAATTGGTCCTGCTGAAAGAAAACTTAAATTCCATGTCAGGCCAATAAATGGGACCAAAAATCGAATAATGGATTGTTCTATTTTAGTATTTACCAAAGTATGTTTTAAACTTTATTCAACTTTATTTAAGCTTTAGTGAAAACATACAATAAAGCCACCACCAAGCATGATGGCTCACGATTGTAATCCCAGTACTTGGGAGTCTGAGACAGGAGGATCAGGGTTCACGACCAGCCTCAGCTACTTACAGAGGTCCTCTGCAACTTAGTGAGACACTGTTTCAAAATAAAGTATAAAAAAATAGGACTGGGGGTATACCCCAGAGGTAGAATGCCCCAGGATTCAATCCCCAGTACAGAAAAAAAAATTGGTAAAGTTTAATGTTTAAGACATTATGTGTAGCCGGGCATGGTGGCACATGCTTGTAATCCCAGCATTCGGGAGGCTGAGACCGGAGGATCCGGGTTCGAAGCCAGCCCAGCTGCCTAATGAGGCCCTCTGCAACTTAGTGAGACTCGGCTTCAAAATAAAGAATAAAAAATAGGGCTGGGGATATAGCTCAGAGGTAGAATGCTCCTGAGTTCCATCCCCAGTACCGCAAAAAAAAAAAAAAAAAAAAAGACATTATGTGTATAATATACTTTTTTTTAATGTGTATAATATACCCAGTGGGATCCTACCTCCAAGCTACACCCCTAATTCTATTTTTATTCTATTTTGAAACAGGGTTTCACTAAGTTGCAGAGGCCCTCACTAAGTAGCTGAGGCTGACCGTGAACCCGGATCCTCAGGTCTCAGCCTCCCAAGTACTGGAATTATAAGCATGAGCCACCATGCTTGGCATTAATATACTTATTTGGAAATGCAGAATGTACACTGTTTAGCATATATTTGTTAAAATAAAATCTGAGACTTGTTCAATTGAGCAAAATTTCCTTGAGCAAGAAAAGTTTCTAGAATCAGGAAGTAATGCAGCCGGGTGTGGTGGTGCACACTTGTAATCCCAGCATTTGGGAGGCTGAGACTGGAGGATCCGGGTTCGTGGCCAGCCTCAGCTGCTTAGTGAGGCACTCCAAAACTTAGTGAGACCCTGTTTCAAAATAAAGAATAAAAAATAGGACTGGGAGTGTAGCTCGGAGGTAGAATGCCCCCAGGTTCCATCCCCAGTACCGCAAAAAAAAAAAAAAAAAAAAAAAAAGGAAATACTGCACAATTAAAATGGTTCATAAAGTCCCACCCTACCACAAGTGTAATTTACATTTATAGCCAGAGAAAATGAAGTGACTTCCAGAAACAGGTTGTTTGGTTGTGGTTGTCCTTTACCACAATTACATGGACATCTTTTGATCAATTGGCAGCTTGATTGAAGCTTGACCAACACTCCAATTGGTTGAGACTCAGGTGCTTGGTTAAGAGTTTACTCAGGTTAATTTACAGTTTGCTTACAAATCAATCAAGTTAGAGCTTACAGAGGAGTCTTGGGACCAAATTTTATCACACAAATTTTATTTGATTTTTTAGGTCCAAGTTATTTTAGAATAACATATTAAATATTATGAGAAGTCTTCTATGAGAAATTTCATATATATATGAAATATATATATATATATATATTTCTTTTTTGGCACTGAAGACTGAACCTGGAGACATTCTACCATTCAGATACATCCCCAGTCCTATTTTATTTTTTGTTTTGAAATGGGGTCTTGATAAATTAGTAGGTACTCGACTTGAATCTGTGACTTTCCTGTAATCCTCCCTTCTCAGACACTCCTGTACTGAGATTACAATAATCAGCCATCACTCCTGGTTAAAATTTTGGAATTTAGAATCTTTTGTTTTTTACTTTAGTTTTATATTTTCAAAGTATTTATTCAGAAAAAGGGTTCCATTTTAAAATGATATCTTGAGTTTTGGAGAAGTATAATGTTAGAGATAACAGAATAATAATATCTCCAAATTTTGAATTTTTCTTTTTTAAATCTATCTTTTAAAAATTAATTAAATTTTTAAATTTATCTGATGTGATATGTGGGGATTGAATTCAGGGGCATTCTACCTGTTAGCTACACCCTCGAGTCCTATTTTATTT
The DNA here is from genome assembly GCA_004027655.1 of Graphiurus murinus. Classification (NCBI taxonomy): domain Eukaryota; kingdom Metazoa; phylum Chordata; class Mammalia; order Rodentia; family Gliridae; genus Graphiurus; species Graphiurus murinus. The sequence continues at coordinate 11,886 of PVLC010005662.1, forward strand.
TTTTATTTTGAAACAAGATCTTACTAAGTTGCAGGGGGTCTTTCTAAGTTGCTGGGCTGGCCATGAATCTGAAATTCTCCTATCTCAGCCTCTCAAATAGTAGGATTACAAGTGTGCACAACCATGTCTGACTCAAATTTTGTATTTGTACAAATAACATTGGTTGGGAGATCATGATATATAATGGAGTATGGAACTGATGAATTATATAAGTACGTAAAAGATGGATCTATCAAAAATATTTCAATTCATTTTTTCCCCTTATAAATTTGAGAAATATAACATCTTCATTTCTCTTTGGGTTGCATATACATCACCTTAACTGACTGCTTAAATAATCATACGAAGTAATTATATTCCAGCTGGATGCCTTGTAACTCTGCTCTGACCACAAATTAGTTTGCACAAAATGACACAAGTCATATTGTGCAGCATCTTTTATTACTGCCAGTCACTAACATGTAGCTGAGAACAATGAATATATTTTGAACAATAATTGTGCTGTTATCTGGAAGGCCAAATGAAAATCTGCCCATCAGCAAATGTCTAAATAATTATGCATATTTTTCTGACTACCCTTTCCTTTTCTACAATAATGCAGTTTAATACTAGCAGTGTTTTTACATGTATCACATGTTTATAAAATGTTTTCTTTTTGTTTTTCCTCAGTGAACTAGAGTTTACATATGAAATATTAATAATTAAATTTTAGTTCCAGGCTGGAGATCATCATACTGAGCTCTTTTTTTGCCTAAGATGGCAAAAAGCCAATTTTAGTATTTCATCAGACAACAGAGAATAAAGAAAGCAACTCATAAAAGAGTCCCAAAACCTGTACTCAGCTTTTCAAAGCCTAATAATTTATGAATGAGCCCTATTTTTGTATAGAAAACACATTAAACTGGCAATCTTTTCATAGATCCAAATACTTGGCAATGGTAAGGATGTAGGTACAAGGGTATGTCAAGTGCAAACAGCAAACCAATTGAATAAATAAATGAAAAACTTTTTAGAATTATTGAACTGAATTTAGAATGAAAGATTTTACATTAATCAGTTCATCTTATGTATGATAGTATAATATGAAAAATTCGGTTTTTTATTAACATCTACATTCAATTAGGCATAGGTTATTGGTAAAAACTGGTGGAAATTAATGGTATTGATAATTCACAAATTACAAATTAAGCCATGTTAACTAGTAAACACAAAAGGTGATTTTAAAATTGGGTATGTATAACATTAGTTTTCATATATTAAGAATAAAATATAGAATATAAGGTAAAAATTTCCATTTGTATTATATCCACTATAAACAGAAATTAAAAATTATAAGGAGTAAATGCTATATGGAATAAAAAGTCTGTTAAATCATTCTATTGTTTTAGCAATCGACCAAAGTTCACTGTCAATCCCTATATTTTTAAAATCAAATGGTAAAAACTATCCTCTTACCATGAAAAATATTTTTGTAACACTAAAAAGATTTCCAAACTGACGTTAAAAAATACTGCTGAGATTTTGAGTGTTTTAACCACTTTACCTCTGCATTTATCCTAAGTATCTCTTTTCATTTTTATTATAAACTATTATTTTTCAAACATCAAGTTTTGCTATTACAGAATATGCTTATCAAGTGTATATTCCACCTTTATCTTTACAAGTTGAAGTTTCCTTTAACTTTTTATGTAGATCTTGGCACATGACTCTGTCTCATAATCTGTAAATTTTCATTCATTTCCTTTTTCATTTGTTTATATTTGTTCTTTTCATTTATTGATGGTATGCTGCTTCTATTCTCTCTCAGTCTTTTATTTTGCCCTCAAATGTCCATGCAAAACATTACTTCTCAAAGGCTTATAATGTGATCGCTTTAACTCCAAGTTCTGTCACTGAATTAATAAGTGGTATAAGGAAAGAATGCTATGATTCCAAGCTTTAGAATTAGAATTATTTTTTTGCAACATATTGGATGCCCTGATGATTAGAGAGTAAGAATTTAAGAAGATGATAAAGGACTTAATTGTAATAGTCAAGAAAGGATGTGATTAAGACATTTGATGGAACCATTTCATGATTGCATTCACTGTCACGGCACTGCTAAGTGTTACAAGGATCACAAAGGTACATGGCTCAATATTTTGTTTTTAGTTGGCTTTGATTTTGATTTCCAAAAAATGACCACATGATGATTGTTAATGTATAGCATTCATACTATGTCTTATTTTCAAAAATCTCTCCAGTGATTTATCAATTTCTCTACTTGTACCTTCCTATTGATAATGTTGCAAGCTCACAGTTAACTGATAGGTAAAGAAATAAATTTTATTAAGAAATACAGAAAACTAGGGAAAGAAACAAAAGGGATCATTTGATAAAAGGGCTAAATGAAATGAGAGAACATGTTGTTCAAGTAAACTAGGAAAAGAGTTATATATCCCTATGTTAATTTTCATCAAAAAAATTTAAAAAATTAATTAAAAAAATATTTTTATTGGTGCATTGTAATCATACATCTGTGTTAGGTACAAGCTGGTAAAGGCATACATGCACACATTTCTCATTTAACCCTTCCCCAATTCCCGCCCCACTCCCTCGCCCTCCCTCCTTCTCAGGTTCAGTTTAGTGATTGATTTTCATATGTTTGTGAAAGTACATCATGTGCATTAGGTTGTTCCCCCCTCCCACATCACCTTCAGTTAAGTCAATTCTTTGCTCATCTAAGGTTTCTCCTTCTTCATCTGGAGTCCTTCTTATGCCCCATCTTGTCCCTAGAATCTGCATATTAGGGAGAACATACGATTTTTTACTTTTTGTGACTAACTAATCTCACTTAAGATAATGTTTTCCAGTTCCATCCATTTCCCTGAAAATGACATGATTTTGTTCTTCTTTATGGATGAATAAAATTCTATTGTGTACATATCCCAGAGTTTTGTATCCATTCATCTGTCGATGGACATCTTGGCTGGTTTCATAGTTTGGCAATTGTGAATTGTGCAGCTATAAAAATAGATACATGTGTTGGTCTGATATTTTGGTTTCCATTCTTTTGGGTAGATACTCAGAAGACATATTGCTGGATCATATGGTAGATTCATTCCCATTCGTCTGAGGACCCTCCATACTGTTTTCCAAAGTGGTTGTACTAATTTACAAAAATTTTAAGTAAAAATATTTTAAAAGTCTTATCAGGTGTCATAGTGCTCTTAATATTCATTTTTATTTTTTTATTTCAATTGTGCACACAATGTTTGTATCAGATACTGAGTTTTTATTACCTCATAATATGTAAGGATGCCAACTACCTGTCCCAGTCCTTATACTTAATATGACTCCATGAGCACCAAGGGAATTTTTATTACTAGTATCCAGACACTCAGAAAGGGATGTGGAAAATAATTTTTCACTGCATATAAAGAAGAAAAATGCATCTATATGCTCCTACTTCTAAATAGGTCTCCTCCTTACTAAAGCCCTGTCCAGGAAACAGAAAACTCCACCCATATTTGTCTTCACTATTCTGATCTGCAGGTGTTTCCAGGTTGTGGTCATCACTCTGTTTTGTATGTGTATTCCTGGGCACCTTGGAGCCTAACACAGGGACCAAATCCTGACTGTAGTCTTTAACTCTCCAGTAGAAATTAAAAAACAGCAACAACAATAAAAAAAAACAATATCCTTTTGGATTGGATCAACTAATTAGAAAACAGTTAAAATATAATTTTCCTGGTAAGTGAATTGTTTGCAAGAGAACTGAAAACAAGCATCCTCTACCTTTATAACATAAATGTTTCAGTAAATGAGGAGATACAGCTTTTTACAGGAAATATGAGGGAATCAAGTTGTATTTGGTAAGATGGTTAATCCCATTCAATACAGAACAGGAACAGGTCATGTTCCTGTGACAAAGACTATGGCAATTTTCAGGAGCAGAAAACACAGTATTTGCCTTCAAGGTATCTATAATTTCAGAATGTCCTTGAAGCCAAGGGGAAAAGATCTGCAATATAAAACTGAATACATACTTTGACAGGAATACATTTTTAGAACTACATTTTGAGTGTTAATAGAAGGAACATCAATTTGTCATAACTTGAAAGCATTTTATAAGATTGGTATATTTGACATGAATCTAAAAGACTTTGTAAAATTCAGAACTGCAAAATATTCAGCAAGGGTTGCATTCCATACACAGAAAATTACACAGACAATTGAATTGTGCAAGAATTTGGAAAGTAAGATTATTTATTGACTACTATACATAGATACATATACATATACATATATATACATATACAAATATAAAAAGTATATATACATATACTTATATATGTAAAAAGTATATATACATATACTTATACATATAGCAAGCATATATATAATGTTATGTAATGAATAGCATATATATATATGCTATTCATTACATAACATTTCTTTCTTATTGAAAGAAATAGGAAAAGCATAAAATTAAAATTCAATAAATTTAGTTAGTTGATTGTTTTATATATATATATATATGTGTGCATATATACACATATATGCATACATATTGTGAAGTAAAATAGAGTAGTATAACTACCGTGACATATTCCATAGGATGAACTCTTCACTGCTAGTGTGATGTTGGTCATTTGATGAAAATCCTGCATGAAATCAAGAAAGTTAAACAAGTGACAAGAAAAAGTGAGTGATAGTGTGTAATATAGACACAATAGAGACTCCATACAGACTAGTAAAGTATTTTCTTAATGAAAGTGGGAAAGTCCAGCTTTTTATTTATTTGTTTGTTTGTTTAATTTTTTTTTTTTACTGGGAATTGAACTCAGGGCATTCTATCTCTTAGCTATACCCTCAGCCCTATTTTTTTTTTGAAGCAGGGTTTCACTAAGTTGCTGAGGGCTGACTGCAAACTTGTGATCCTCCTGTCCCAGACTTCGAAGTACTGGGTTTACAAGTGTGCACTACAATGCCCAGCTAAAGTCTAGCTTTTAGACAAGCATGATATGCCCTCTGATGAATCTAAGTTAAATTTAATAATGATAGTCTCTTTTAAAAATAATTCTATAATTCACATTCATGCAATTTACCATTTAAAGTTCATAATTTAATTTTTAGTATTTCCATAGTTGCACATTTATCACACAGCAACTACATTTTTATTGCCCCAAAGAAATCCTACAACCTTAGCCATCAGCCCCCAATCTCTCTCTGTTCCAGGCAACAATAGTCATTGATCTGCTTTCATAGAGCAGCCAATTCTGGACATTTCAGATAAGTGGAATTATACAATGACTTGACTGGTTTCTTTCACATTGCACAATATTTTTAAAGTTCATCTGGATTGTAGCATTATTTCTCATTATCATAATTTCTCTGTATTATCATTTCTCTTTAAAACTAAAATATATTCAATTATATGGATATATCATAATTATATATCATAATTAATTTATCCATTTGTTAACTGATAATTATTTGTTTGAGCTCAAACTTTTCACTATCCTACAAAATGTTTCTGTAAACACTCTTTTAGTTTTTGTGTGAACATATATTCTCATTACTCAGATATGTATCTCAGAGTAGAATTAATGGGTCATCTGATAACTCTTTGTTTAGCTTTTTGAGGAAACAACAGAATCATTTTCCAATATGTCTGTGCTATTTTAAATTCCTACCAGCAGTCTATGAGGATTCAAATATCTTCTTCTCAACAATATTTATAATTGTCTTCCTTTTTTTTATTATAATCATCCTAGCAGGTATGAGTAGTTTCTCAATGTGGCTTTTATTTGTATCTGCCTGTTGGCTAGAGATAAGCATATTTTTAATGCTTGTGGCCAATTACATATCTTCATTGGAGAAATGTCTATTTAGATGTTTGATAATTTCTAAAATTTGAAGTTAATAGTCACAGTAAAAAAATTGGCATGAGATCCATCCTTCTAACAAAATTTTAAGTATATAATACATTACCTTCAATTCTAAGTACAATATTGTACAGCAGATATCTAGAGCTTATGCAACTCAACTAAAAAATAATGTCTGCTGATTAGTAACTCTTTACTTCCCCCTCCCACAAGTCCCTGGTAATCTCCCAATCCACTATTTGATTCCATAAAATTGACTATTTTAGATATTTCATTTAAAGTTATTATACAATATTTGATTTTCTATGACTGGCTTAATTTGACTAGTGTAAAGTTCACTCATGCTTCCACATATTGCAGTTTTGTTTGTTTCAAAGGATGACTGCTATCGCACTGTATGCATACCAATGTGTATGTGTGTATGTGTGTGTGTGTGTGTGTGTGTGTGTGTGTGTGCATCAGTGTGTGCATGTGTGTGTGTGTTATTGAAGATTGAACCCAAGAAGAGCATTCTCTCCATCCAGCCCTATTTTACCTTTTATTTTGAAGTAGAGTCCATTACAGTTAGATATACAAAGTCCCCTAAAGAGCTCATCTATTAATATTCAGGATTGATGTAGTTAAGTCATGAGTGTGAGCACTGTGAGGTCTGAGTGTGAGGTCTGGCCATATGGTCATGCCAGAGGAGGACAGAGAACAAAGGAACAAAGAAAGAGAAACTCCCCATGACTATTGTCCACTAGCATACTGTGGAGAGCCATTACACCCAAAAGACGGCGCGTGGCGGAAGCGACTGTCTGACACAAACAACTCATTACTAGGGCATGGCCGGGAGATTGGTGCAGAGGTGGGTTGGGCGATATATTCCTGGCCAATTGGCTTTCAGAACGGGCCAGCTCGGGATTGGTCAGAAGCTAGGATATAAACTAGGGGCGGAAACGCGATCTGGGCTATTTTCTCTCTGTAAGTCAACTGCCTGAGTAAAGCTTTGCATAGAAGGAACCTGTTTGTGGCGTTCTTTGTCTGCTGGTCAGACATTTGCGTGCCGCAGCATACAGTGTTTTCCAGGACTACTCCTGTACCCACCCCTACTTCTTTGCCCCATAAAAACCCCTAGCCTGTAAGGAGGCAGGCTTTCTGATTCTTCTTGGCTTTCTCCCTGCTCAGATGCCTCCTTCCAGATTTTATTCCTAAAATAAAGGCTGTTTCCTGCTGTCAGGCCATGTGCTCTTACCTTCCATATGCCCTAGCAATGAGAGTTATAATCTCAGCAGTAGATAAATTCATTGTGGTGGTCTAAACTGGCAGGATATGACTGGAGAAAGTGGGTCCCTGTTTCTGCAGCCTTGGAGATTATATATGGTTCCTCCTTCCTTCTCTTGAGTTTGGCCTCCTTGTGTTCCCCTTCGTGCTTCCTGCCACCATGCCTTGAATTTGGCAGATGCCGGCTTCACTTAGCTCAAAATCGCCAAACCATGAGCAAATAAATCTTCCTTCCACTAAGTTATATGGTCAGATCTTTAGATTATAGCTGTGAAAATGCTGACCAATGTTCACTAAGTTGCTGAGACCCTTGATAAATTGCTAAGGCTAGCCTGAATCCTGTGATCCTCATGTCGCAGCCTCCCAAGTACTAAGATTACAGATGTGTGCCACTATGCCCCTCCACATATTTTTATTTTTTATCAATTTTTTTCTGTCAATGAACATTTAGGTTGTTTCACATCTTGGCTATTTGTGAATAGTGCTATAGTGAATATAGAAGTTCTAACTCATCAAGCTCCTTTTTACCAATTATTTGAAATAAATACCTAGAAATGAATTTTTTATATCACATGGCAAACATTTAATTTTTAAATATAAACTGTAAACATCATACTGTTTTTGATAGTGGCTAAACCGTGTTGCTTTCCCACAAGCAATATGCAAAAGTTCCAATATCTCCACATCTCATCAATAATAGTTTGTTTTCATCATAGCCATTCTGACAAATATGAGGTGATAGTGTGATTTTGATTTGTATTTCCTTGATTACTAGTGATCTGATGTGGCTCATCTTTTCATATTTTTTGGGCACTTGTATGCATTCTGGAAAATAGTCAAATCCTTTCCCAATGTATAGATCCAACCCAAATTATTTGGGTTTTTGTTGTTTATTTGTTTGTCTTGGCTATTAAGTTGTAGGAATTTATATGTTGCTATATTCATTTTTTAAAAGTTAATCCTTTGTCAGGTACATGGTTTGAAAATATGTTCTTCCATTGCATAGTAGCCTTTTGATCTACTCATTATTTCCTTAGTTGTGCAAATCTTTTTAGTTTGATATAGTCCCATTTGTTTATTTTTGTTTTTGTTTACTGGGCTTTTGGTGTCATAGCCATGAATTACTGTCAAGACCAATGCCATGAAGCTTTCTCCTATATTTTTCTAGGAGTTTTAAATTATAGTATCTTACATTTAAATTTTTAGTAAATTTTAATTTGGTTTGGGGGTATGGTGTAAGATATGGATCCTTTTCTACTTTTTTTTTAAAACAGGTGAATATCTAATTTTCTCAACACTGTTATTGAAGATACTCTCCTTTCCCACTGTGTATTGTTTGTATCTTTCCATGTTAATTATGTATATCTACTTTATTTCCGGCCTTGCTAGTCTGTTTCATTGTCTATATGTCTATTATTATGCTAGCACCTTTTGTTTTAATTAGTTTTATAGTATACTTTCAAATTAGAAAATATGATGCTTATAGATTTGTTTTTCTTTTTCTCTCGACATCACTTTGACTATTTGTGGTATTATGTGGTTCCATATAAATTTTTGATTTATTTTATTGTATAAAAATACCATTATTATTTTGATATATATACATATATAATCAATAAATAGCAATATATTAATATATGTTAGAGCGATATAAATAAGAATATATATTGCTATATAATGTTCTGGGTACTATGGGTATATTATTGATATTAACTTTTATAATCCATGGATATTAGATCTCTTTTCATTAATTTGTGTCTTCTTTCTTTCACCAGTGTTTTCATGATACAACACATAATCTCCTTAGTTAAGCTTAAGACTTAATTTTATTATTTTTGGTAAAATTATAAGAGAAATTGTTTTCATAATTTACATTTAAAGTAGTTCATTATAGCCGGGCGTGGTG
>PVLC010005662.1:21024-74649 GCA_004027655.1 Graphiurus murinus
GGCTGGGGGTGTAGCTCGGAGGTAGAATGCCCCTGAGTTCAATCCCCAGTACCGCAAAAAAAAAAAAAAAAAAAAAAAAAAAAAAAAGTAGTTCATTATAGGTATAAAACACAACTGATTTTTGTATGTTACTTTTGTATCCTATAACTTTATTGCAGTTATTTATTAGTTCTAACAGTTAAAGCCAAATTTTATTACATTATATAGAACTACCATACTGTGCCAGATATTTCCTTGCTGGTAAATTTTCAGATTGGTTTTAATATTTTTCCAATCAAAATATGCTGCACTAAATACTATTGTATTGACACATGAGTAAGTTATATATATGGGAAAAATCCTTAAACTTGTATTAATAGATCAGAAGTCATATGTGATTTTGATTTATGTTGTTTAAGAATGAAATGGACATATCAATACAATGCTATTATTCAATTATGTAAAGCAAAATAATTTTTTCTTTATTTGTTGCCTTTGCTATATTCTGTTTCAGATGAATGTTATCAAAGTTCTCTATAAACATTTGAATCTGATTAAAGTATACAAAATATGTGTAAAATATCAAAGCATGATCATTATTAATTTTATAAAATATTACAAGAGAAAGTGTTCATGGTCATTTATATTTAGGGTAGAATACTATATTTTAGCTTTCTTAAAGGATAAGAATCCTAACTATTGAGGGACTCTTGAAATGAAATATTCAAATCTATCGAATTTAGTAATTCTCAAATGTTTAGTAAATTATTATCATCTTTTTGAAATACTGTTTCTTGAGACACATGTGCCAATACACCAGAAAATGAAATATGCTGGATCACTCCATTATATTCCTTTTAAACCTACTGTGTCTCAGATAAACAAATATGCAGATGAGCCTTGTCCTGAAGGCTTTATATTCTTTTCAAATTCAAAGGCAAACATTTTCTTATAGATTGATAAAGATGAGAACTCAATCAAAAGCCTCATAAACCAAAAGAATCTCCTGTTGGTTAAATCATATCCCTTGATATTAACTATCTGTGTGTTATTTACTGACTTCATACTTGTGGATTTTTTAATATTGTCTTCCCCCGAAATTGCTTATTAATTTTTGGAGACACATGAAAACAAAATTACAGTTTTCTTTAGACAAAAAATATTACTGTCATTTAATTATTATTACACAAGAGACATCTTGGTGATAAAGCCTGAATACATATTGTATTCTGCCTGCTTATAAAAGATGAAAACAATGGATATAAACATACTGCATGAAGAGATGAAAAATACTATCATTTGGGACCATCATGTGCTAAACTGTTAAATTGGCTTTCACAATGATCACAGATTGTTCCCAAGGATAAAATTTTAAATGTATTTCATGATACTTTTATGGGTATTCATTGGCTAATATAACAAGTAAACATCATTATCAGGATAAAATAAGTTAAACAGGCCTTCTTAGACAAAATAATTATTACTTTTTTATAAAAACAAATATTAACAAAATCAATGATAATGTGTGTACCCTGTATGTACCTAATCACCACAGGCAGTTCAGAAAGGCCTTTCTTCTGCATTCAACAAATCAATATTGACGATTTCTTCCAGTATTGGGAAAAGAGAGGACAGAATGGTCTCAGAGAAACAGAAAACAGGAGAGCAGGCATTTTAAAGGGGGTGGTATTTGAAGAATACAGTAAAAAGATTTTGAATGGAAAAATTGTTAGTGAACACTTTATAGTTTTGTAGTTAGATTATAGAAAAGAAAGCCATAGGGAAAGGGTTATATATTTCAAGTATATGATCTTACAGATGATTGTGCCTTGATGTTCATCATTTTCATAAGTTTCAGAATTAGAAGAAAGGGAATTTCCTTGGAGCAAGACGTTTTCATTGAGGACAGAATGATTGATAATAGGTATTAAAACTGATGTATGATGCTGAACATCGTGATACATGCCTGTAATCCTAGTACATGGGAGGAGGAGGAAGGAGGATTTCAAGTTTGAGGCCAGCCTCAGAAATTTAGTGAAATACAGTTTCAAAACAAAACATAAAATAGGGGTTGGGGTGTGGCTCAGAGGTAGAACACCCTTGTATTCAATCTCCAGTACCACAAACACACACACACACACACACACACACACACACACACACACACACACACACCAAAACCCTGACATATGTTACAGGAACATCCTGTAACTAAATGTGGCACAGACTACAAGATATAGCCATGTTATAGGTAAGTATAAAGAAAGGAAGAATACTAGCCGGGCGTGGTGGCGCACGCTTGTAATCCCAGCATTCGGGAGGCTGAGACCGGAGGATCCGGGTTCGAGGCCAGCCTCAGCTACCTAGTGAGGTACTCCACAACTTAGCGAGACCCAGTTTCAAAATAAAGAATAAAAAATAGGGCTGGGGGTGTAGCTCGGAGGTAGAATGCCCCTGAGTTCAATCCCCAGTACCGCAAAAAAAAAAAAAAAAAAGAAAGGAAGAATACTTTTGACTGGAGCAATAAAGTACACTTTATGCACTTTACATGGGCCATTGAATATGAATGGAACTTGAGATGTGTAATAAAAATGTTATCTGAGAATGTTATTGAAATCTCAATAAATAGGAAGTAAGGAGGACATAAGAAAATATTTAAAATTTTTACTTAAATTTACTTATCATTTTTCATCTCTTGATAGCATTGAGAAACTTTTCTGCCAAACACTGTTCTAAATGCTTTACATAAAGTAATTCATCTAATTCTCACAATGTCATGAGATTATTCAGACCCTAATATTTTCATCTCTTTGTAAATGAGAAAACTTAAATAGAGAGCCAATAGTAGAATGACTAAGTAATACTGCTACTAAATAACTCAAGTAGGTATTAAATACTGATTTTTTGGTTTTAGAGATCAAGCCCTTAACCATTTCACAATGAGTTCTTTTTCTCAAATCACACATAAGCATATCCACATACCAAAAAATACATGTAAATTCTGAAATGTAGGATTCCTGTCATAATGATTTCCACCTTTAGAATAACTTTATCATTCAATAAATGTGGTTACTTTGAATACTAAAAAACACAATATTTTACTATTCTTTCTTTTTAAGTCATTGCTTCATGAAGGATCTTTGCAAACTGAAATTCAATTGAAGCTAAATTAAAGTATTGTTTTTAGAGTACAAGCAGTAAAACTATAAATACAAATAAAGAAGTTACAGAAATGATTTAGCTATTAGTATATATAGCTGAATGTACATATAATCTTTCCCTTTCCTTATTTTACCTATTTTAAATATATAAACCCATATTTCCAGGGTCATTTATGTTTCAGTCTGTCTTTGAAACTCACGTAAATATTTAAACCCTTGGCAACCCGTTAAAAATTGGACTTTGTGTTAATAAAATAGTTACATTTGAATTGACATTGTGCTTCATATTATAAATGAATGCATAGTGTGAGACAGAATCTATTGATTATTTGTTACTTGCACCCTTTTATTTTGCCTTCAATAGTAAGCCCCTTAATTGCATATCTGGGCATGGTTATCTGATTTTGCTTTCAAGTGCCACAGTTCATTTTTTTTTCTTCTGCAAGCCTAATAGAAGAAAATAATGCTTCCATTACTTTTTCTTTGCCTTGAATTCACATTTACAAATTCTATTCATGAGAAAAATATTTCTGCAAATATAAGCTATCACAGCCCTATAAACTAGAAGCCTTATGGTGAATCTGAAGAATTTATACAAACCCCAGCAATCATGCATAGGCATGAGGTTCTTTGATTTACTCCCCACCACCAAAAAATACTTTTCTTATTAAACTCTTCCATTTGGAGTCACATCTTTGTCACTTGGGGTACAGAGTCTTTAAAAAGTGAAACACTCCCTTAACTTTTCATCCTAACTTGATTGCAAAATTCTCTGGTGGAAAATTAGGTAGTTTGGATAGTGCATTGACTTGTGCAGCTGAAGAGGCACCCTAATAGTCTGAGGAGTTAATATGCTTTCCTAATATCCTCCTGCTGCAAATTGGCTTTAGAATGCCCTAGTGACCCCAAAACATCCATGTTCAGATGCATCTTTTTACACCTAGTGATAGGGTAATTTTAGTCACTGATGAAAATTTAAAGTACAGACTGCTCCATTGGCTAAACCATCTTTGGGGGCAAATGAGAAATTTTGGAAGCTGTATACACTTGGGAGAAAATCTCACAAAACAATACCCCAGTGGTCTGAGGATGATAATGCTAATGCCCCACTCTCTGCCCCTAGTGCAGACTCTTCTTTTATTGTACCGAGCCAGTTAAGAACTTCTTCTTCTAGGTCAAAATGCACAGAACAAGCAGTAACTGGATTAAGAGCCATCAAGTAAATAAGGAAAAGTAATGGCAAAAATGATTGAGTTCCTTGTTGCATCATCTTCGAGGCTGGACTTCTTTAAAATATTGCAGTTTGGTAGCTCAAGCGTTTTTGTATTCTGAATACTTTTCATTTCTGACCTGGAATAATTTGACATTGTGGGGGAAAAGAACAAGTTTTCCTGTTTTGAAATATGTAGAAGTAAAACCAAAAGCTCTGTTTATGCTACAGCTCATTAAAGATGCAAATTAAAAATATCAAAAAGCATGGAGATTTGCTTAACCTTTTGCCAAGTGTAAATCTTTAATCTGATCTTAATATGAAGTTTCTATTGATTTGCTTTAAGTTTAATAACACACTGAAAAAAAATAACACTGAACTTGAGAGGTTTTAACATTACCTTTAGTGGTCAAGTATTGCATTTTAGAATTGATAGAAAAAGGTTAATTTAAAATCCAGTCAGGAAATCTTATTATATTGCACAACATATATCTGCTTTAGTGAAGAACTGACAAACTGCAATGCCTCTGAGGAAAAAACTCCACTAAATTAAGAGCAAGATTAATGTACTTGGAAATGAATTTGCATTCAACTGTAAAACAATGCCATTATGACAACTTTTATTTTTTAATATTACCAGTCACTTCTGTAGTTGCTGTTACTAATTTAGAAGGTTACATAATGCAAAATGGAATTGAGGACATTTAAAATTCGGCAGAGTTTTATTTGTAAACAATAGCTTTCAGTATTTTATTGCTGGGTTACTTTTGAACATTTTTGGTTTTTTTTCCATTTATAATAAACTTAAATTAGCCATGGTACATTAAAAATTAAAAGTATGCTATGTAGGAAACAGCCACAGCTATAACCTTAGAGATATGATTTAACTTAGCAATTTCAGAAGTAGTATTAATAAAAACAATACAATATGCAAATGACAAAAAATAGGGCAGTTCTTCATACTTAAAAAAGCTATTCCTTTCATTGTTTTTGTAAGAAATGGATTTACAAAACATGTCACAATTATTTGAAATCATCTAGAGTACCAGAAAGAATAGTTTGAAATCACTTTATCACATTCTAAAACACAGTCTATCTCTGACAATGTAAATCAGTCACTACTAAAAATAAGACATGGTGATTAATTACCTTAGACAATATTTGCCAGAATTACCAGTCACTACAACCAGATTTCTTACTGACATAATTTCTACCCTGACATAATTTAGGCACAGGCTTTATCACTTCAAATTGTTTAAGGCATAATCTTTATGATCAGAAAATAAGTAAAACATCCCTGTGGGATTCATTGATTATGCAAACAGAATAACAAGGAAAATAAATAGTTGTGTCAATGAATACTTGCAGATTTCAAATGTTAATTTTATCCAGGTCTCACACTACTTCAAAGAGAACAAGTCAAGGTGGTTTTTTCATCATTTACAAATATGACTTTCATTTTTAAAATTCTAATCTGACTCTTCGCCCCAGCTGTTCAAAATTTTTTGTTTTCTATTTTTTTCCATTCATGAACTCAGTCCAAAAAATAAGATGAGTATAACATAATTATTGAATTAATGTGTGCAGAGCTCTAGGATAGTAGTATGTTGACATGAAAAATTAATTTTTAAAGACCATTTTTGAAATTTAAGTCAATTTTATATTCTAAAAATTGAGCCATTTGTTACTCATGTTATCAGGTAAACTATTCCATATTTTCTGGATTGTAAACTTAATTAAATTCTGATTTTTCAATTATTGGTATATTATGTTAGTGAACATTTCACTTCTCTGATTTGTACAGTTATTTACTGCTTACAGTAGTAAATAATAAAATGCTACTCTCTGAAATTTGTTTGAAGAACATTGAATAATGTTTGCAAGGAAGTCTGCTCTCTCTGGAAGTTATTTTGCTTCTATCTACACATGGAAATAGATTCAAATTATCTAATGACTTTCTTTCCATATCCATCTTTCACACAATATCTAGACTATTTTAATAATTAGGAACTTAGGTTAGTTAATTCTCCCAATCAAAACTCTTTAAAGTAGCATTGTTTCTACCAATGATCAATGACCAATACAAAAATCTTAACACAATATATGGATCCTAGAATATACTTTTCATATCTTCTTGTTAGGCTCTATTTTTAGCCTTAGTTTCCCAGACTACTATTTTTCTCCACCTGAATTGTTGAATTCTCTACCAATAGCCCTTCAATCTTGATCTTTTAAACTATTACTTAATAGAATGGTTCCCTTTCCTTTACTAACACACCACCACCACCACAATCACCACTATACTATCATTAATAATAACATTTTTCTGAAATATTTTCATAATCATAATTTCTTTGTGGTCAGATAGAAAAAATAATATCATATTTTTCTTCATCAAGCATACAAATATGCACAATTCTATTTGTATTTAGATATTTGCCATATACATCATAGTTTACTTAGATGTATCACCTATTGAACATAAGGGGAAAATTGAGAATAAATCTCAGGAATTATAATGAATATTTCCCCTGTACCCCTACAGTATCACTATGTTACTAAAAACCAATTTACTGCAATTACTTTTGGCCAGTAAACCATGTCTTTCCTTGAACGAGACATTAAAAGCCATACTGACAAATGAAAGTAAATAAACAAAAACCTTTTGAAGATTTTGAACAAGCCTTAGAACCAGAGACATAGGTAAAAATGAAATTATTGAATGAGGGATTTAAAAAATATTTTATATATATTCTAAGGGCTTTACTGAAAAATAGGCAACATGTAAGAATAAAATAGAACGTAGGCAGAGAGATGAAAATTTTATGATAGAATCAGAAAGGAATGCTAGAGATCAAAAACATTGTAAAAGAAATCAGTACTTTTGATGAGATCATGAGAAGATTAAACATGAAGAAAGAATCTCTGAACTTGACAATGCAATAGGAGAAATTTCCAAAAGTAAAAGCAAAACAAACCAAAAAAAAAGGAAAAAAAAAACCCAAATATAACTGAAAATTTTCCCAAATTCATGCCAGATTCCAAGTCACAAATCCAAGAAACTCAGAAGACAATAATCAGGATGAATGCAGAAACAAACAAAGATACAAACAAAAATCCTGTACATTTAGGCAAAACATATTAAGAGATGAAAAATTATTGAAAGATGAGAGTAGAGAAATACTTGATAGACAAAGGAGAAAAAAAGTGATTTACTTACATTTTCTTTCTTAGAAACCATAAAAGCAAGAAAAGAATGGAAGGAATGAAGAGTTGAGAGAAAGAACAAAATCACCAGCCTTGAATTCTGTACCTGATGAAATTATCATTCAAAAGTGAAGAAAAAACAAAAGACTGTTGAAGACAAATAAAATTGAGATAATTTCATGACTTCCAAATGTATTAAATGATATTCTTCAGAAGGAAGTAAAATGATACAGGTTAGAATCTAGGATCTACATAAAGGAAGAACATGAGAGAATCAATGATGGTGAAATGACAACATTTATTATTCTATTTATTTAATTTTACTTATTTATTTATTTTTATACTTTTATTGGTGCAGTCTCCTCTTCCATCATAATGTAGTTTAGAGTGATAGTGACATACAGGCACACAACACTTGGTGAGTGTTCCCTAACCAATGTAGAAGTACATTGTGTGTATATAGAATTAAAACCCTACCTGTCACCTTGCACAAGATTCAACTCAAGATACATCAAAGACTTGGAAATTAGGCCAGAGACTTTGAATTACTAGAGGAGAGCATAGATCCAACCCTCCAACACAGGCACAGGTAGAAACTTCCTTAGTGGAACCCCCAAAGCCTAGGAGTTTAAAAAAAGAACTAATAAATGGGACATCATTAAACTAAAAAGTTTCTACTCATCAAAGGAAACCATCAAGAGTCTAAAGACAGACCACATAATGGGAGAAGTTATTTGCCAGCTATACATCTAATAGACAACTAATATCTAGACTATACAAAAGATTTAAAGACTTAACACCAAAAGAACTAATAACCCAACCAGCAAATGGGCAATTTAACTAAATAGACATTTCAAAAAAGAAGAAATACAAATGGCCTATAACATGAAAAATATTCAACATCATTAGCAATTAAGCTAATGCAAATTAAAACAACACTGAGATTTCATCTAATCCCAATTAGAATGGCAATCCTCAAGAAGTCAAACAATAATAAATGCTGGCAAGGATATGGGGAAATAAGAAGTCTTCTAAAGTATTGGTGGGACTATAAATTAGTACAGCCACTATGGAGATCAGTGTGGAGATTCCTTAGAAAACTGAAAATGGATTCCTCATTTGATCCAGCTATTCCAGACAATGGAATATTATCAAGAAATTGATAAAATAAAATATACCATGGAACTATATAAATATGTAGGTGAACCAGGATTATCTTGACAAACTGTTTATTCTTAAAAATGTTAATCATTACATAATCAAAGGCAAAATAAAAATTTAGCTAAATGATTTTCTAATATTTCTCAAACTTAAAATGATAAAATCTTAAACCAGTATTTCTAAAAACATACTAAGTTCCTAGGGATGTGAGATATAATAGAAATATAAAACTAAAACTATAAGATAAATATGAGAAGATAGTTCACAGAATACAGGTTTTAAAGGAAATAACACATGTGAAGTCTAGGTTAAAAGAAAGAGGATGAAAGAGAAAAAGCCTTAGAAAAAAGATGAAATAATGCCCTTAGACAATGATAAATGGAAAGGTAGATGGAGACAAGGCACAAAGAAAAAAGGGAAAGAAGAAAAATTATAGAACAGTTCTGTTAAAGGGCAATTTAACCTTCACATCACAGTTTAACTCAATTTCCTGGATACATTTTGAGGCTAGTAATGTCTTATTAACTTAGTTTTCTCTGAGTGTAGCTAGAAAATAAAGGTGATTCTTATGAGTGCAGAGAACAGAAAACTGTGTAACTGGCTCATAGATTTTTCAAGTTTTATGGTCACCGTCAGCCAGCAGTAACCACAGCAATCTCATCAAAATTGTGGAACAGTGCACACCTTAAGTCTAGAACACTAGTGGATTTGCATCTTTGGTGTGCTATGAGATAGCCTCTGGTTCTCAACAATTCCTCCTCGATGTCCAGTTCAGCAGGGTAGGAAAATTCAGGGTTATAACCATCATTTTCAAGAAGGCATCCTGGCCTAGAAAGTCCAAGTTCAATCAAGACTCAGCTGTTTCTTACAAACAACTTGGTCTGAATTTCCTAGATTCTCGGAGCCTTTTTGCATGTTTGTGGAAAATGCTTATGTCTCATATGATTTTGTAAGGATTTAGGGAGGATGATAAGTCGAGAAGTACATTACTGTTCAACTTAGGTTTATTTTATCAGTCATGTCTTATGTTTAGAAAACAGCAACTGCCGGTCATGGTGGCGCATGCTTGTAATTCCCGCATTTGGGAGGCTGAGACTAGAGGATCCAGGTTCGCAGACAGCCTCAGCTGTCTAGTGAGGCCCTCTGCAACTTAGTGAGACCCTGTTTCAAAATAAAGAATATAAAAAATAGGACTGGGGCTGTAGCTCGGAGGTAGAATGCCCCCAGGTTCCATTCCCAGTACCGGAAAAAGAAAAAAAAGAAAGAAAACAGCAACTGTGACCATTCTAGAATTCTGCCTAAGAAAGAAAAAATAACATTAATTCTGTTTTATGTGTGCACCAGATACATGTAACATACTTCACATGGATTAGCACAATTAATTCTCAACCATTCAATTATGAAGGTTCTGCTGCTACCCCCAGTTTAATTAGAGGATAATTCAGGACTGGAGACACAGGGAGTTTATTGGCAATATGCCTAACATCACAGTACTGATAGTTGATGTTATCAGTAATATATGGAAGCAATTCAATTTCATTTATTTTTTTACTTATCTTCCTTTACTTATCTTTCATTTATTTTTTTTTACTTATCTTCCATTGTATATATTAAGTCTGTATACTACAAGAAGAAAAATTATTGTGTTTTTTCAAAATATTGTTCAGTCAGTCTCAAATTCTGCAGTTAAAATATGAAGGTTTATTCTAAAAATATATTCTAATGATAAAAGTCTGATTTCTTATAATTTAATCAATTTAGAGTACCAAATGACTTATGTAAATAAAACAGAGCTAAAGAAAATAAAGTTAGTACTTGGGTCATCTGTCCCAGAATATATAGTGACAATTATCCAGTTTGAGTCTTTCCTTACTAACCTTATTTTCATGGAAAATCACTCTTTTGGTACTGAATTGATTTAGGAAGCCTTGTTCAAGATTATGCCAGAAATATACAAACTCATAAATATCTGAAATCATACAATTATCCCTTTTTCCTTCAGCTGAATTCTACATTAGTATTTTATTTGTTCAATGTAATTATACATCATAGTGAGATTCAAAGCAATACAAACATACATGCACACATCACCTGGTGTATTTTCCTTTCTATATCCACTTAATAACAAATACATTCTGAAAAAGACAGCATGTAAAAACTTAGTAGGCATGAATACCTACTTGTGTATGACTGAATTCTTCAGAAACTCTGCTGCTAGCAGGTTTTGAAGATGAGATAAGCTGAGTAATTTGGGGTGCTAGGTGCTGAGAGAGATAGGATGAATCTTTATCATTAATGTACTGTGAAACCTGCCAGCACAGAGATTGGTGACAGCTACAATCCATGATCCCTACATCCCAGCTTTGCTGGTGGCCTGCCTTGCCCTCTCTGCTTTCTCATGCTCACTAGGAGATGAAAAGTTCAAGGGAAATTGAAGTGTTTTAGAAAAAGTCTAAAATAAACCTCAAACACTTGTTTAGAGATTTCAAGTGATTTAAGTAAGATGTGACAATGGATGAAAAAGTGACTGTTAAAAGTGCCACCATTCCCCTAAAAAAAACTATTTGAAAGAGATTACTTTCATTTCAGGAGGCGACATTCTCAAATTTGAGTCCTTGAATCAAGGTTGTCAAATCCTGGTTTACTAGTTCAGCTCCAGGTGTGAGATAGCATGATACAGATATAACTCAATGAAGTTCCAAGGCAA
Source organism: Graphiurus murinus (assembly GCA_004027655.1). Classification (NCBI taxonomy): domain Eukaryota; kingdom Metazoa; phylum Chordata; class Mammalia; order Rodentia; family Gliridae; genus Graphiurus; species Graphiurus murinus. The sequence goes on from PVLC010005662.1 coordinate 32,450, forward strand.
ATCCTTCAGTTGCATTCATCATAGTTTTAGGAGTTTCCATAGTGCTAGACAGATAAAGATAGAAGTAAAGGGTTAAATTTTTGTTCTATATTCTAAGGATAGCCAACTAAAAAAAATATTCTGTCCATTTCCAATGTATTTCATATTTTAGCCAATGATTTGGATCTACTTTCTGGTCATAGTACAAATCTATTCGGTGATTTTGATAATTGGCCAAATCTGAACATATTACTTATATTTCTTCTGTGTTAACTCAACCAGGCACTTAGGAAAACTACCATAAAGTAGCATATCCTGAAAAGCTATGCAATCCGCAGAAAATGCCCTATCAATTTTATAACTTGAAAAAGTGAAATGAACACTAGTGTGATGGTAACCTGAAGAAAGGGATGGAAAAATCTCATCATATGTCATTCCTCTCATACACTACCAACTCTGCTTAGGCACTGTGCAATTACATTTGCCATCAACTGTTGACCTTCATATGACCTTTCTTTTTTATCTCCAATGAAAAGCCTCATCTAGGAGTCAGTAGTTGAAAATGTTGTCTACTGCTTTGTTGGGTAATGGTCAAACACATGGAGTTGAAGCTCTTTGAGTGTTGTCAGAGCCTGCCAACTTCTAACATGACCCCAAAATTGCCCTAGAGCTACTGAATGCTAACATGATGGAGGTAAATCTGGATAATTTAAATGACACGATTACTTCAAGTTAATCTTATAAAATGGTTCTTGCAGCTCCAATAGTAGTATTTGGTCTAGAAAAAGTGAAATTAGATACTGACATATCCATCAGATGACAGATGCAACTTGATTTTCTCCTGTACTTCTAGCAGTATGCCAAGCACAGGGGACAAATGAGATGCAATGTTCTCTGATCTCAGACAGATTTAGTCTCACAGGAGGAAACAGATATTAAAGAAAAAAGACAAACATAAAAATGTGTATCATGATATCCTTGCTATTTTATTTATTCCTACATTTCTCTCATGCACTGTGCCTTACTTTAAGGGATGTTATGTATAACACAGCTCTACTCTTTTTATCTAAGAAGAAACAGTCTTGTTTCTTCTTAAGTGTGCATTTCGATTAAGTTTTTAGAATTAAATGCAAAGCATTTTTTAAAAAAATTAAAATGTTATACTGCCAAATTGACATTTTTGTGGACCATTCATTTTATAAATATGCATAAACTTTTTAAAAATTTAAAATGAAAAAGGTATTTAATCACCACGCAAAATAACATTCACATTTGAACTATAAGTGTTCAATGGGTGTTCTCAATATACAGTACCTACACAGACAAAATGCAGAATTTGTGTCATCCTGAAATATTCTTTCATTGAGTAAAGTCCTTCACATAGTAAAGTGCCTATGTACTAAGTTCTGCAAAGTCAGCCCCAGGTAACCATATGTCTGTTTTTATATCACTATAGACCAGTTTTGCTTTTTCTAGAATTACATATAAAGGGACTTATCCAGTGGGTACTTACCTATGACTGGCATTTTTCAATTCAGCATAGTACTTTTGAGATTCATCAATATTATTAGGCAAATCTTTAGCTCATTTCTAATTAGTTTTGGCCAGAAAAACAATTTTAGATATAACACAATAAGTTAACCTTTTTTACCAACTGGTGCATATTTGATACATTTCCAAATTTCTGGCTATCATAAAAACAGATGTCAAATATTTTGCCCAAGTATTTAGATTGACATATTTTTGCATTTTCTTGAATAAGTGGGAGAACTGACAAGTTTTATGTGAGGTTTATACTTGTAAAGATTGGTAGACTATTTTCTAAAATTATTTTGCTTTTTTATATATTCACCAACAAATAACAAAAATGTCAATACTAGGTATTGTGAGTCTCTTAATGTTAAACATTCTAGTTGGTGTATAATAATATTTTGCTGCAGTTTTAATAGTAATATCTCAGTGTTATTTAATTTTAATTTATCCCTTCCTATTGACAAATTATTGAATATATTTGCAGTTATTCCTATTCAAATGTCTTGCTTTGTGAAAGATTTCTTCAAATATTTTGCCTACTGTTAATTGAATTTGTTACTCTTATTATTGAGTTGTAGTGTATACTATATTTGGCCATGGCTTGATAGTGGCAGGGATATACTGAGAAATAAGTCTTAAGGCAATTTCACAAACCATGATGATAACATACTTAGTATACTGCATACTTAGCTGTATTGTATAATCTATTGCTCCTATGCTACAAAACATATAGCATGTTACTCCACTGAATACTGTAGGCATGGGTCACACACCGGTAAGTGTTGTGCATATAAACATATCTAAACATAGAAACCATACAAAGATAAGGCATCACAGATAAAAAGTCATACACCTGGCTAGGGTACTTAGAGTGGAGATTACAGGACTTGAAGTTGTTCTGGGTGAGTCTGTGAGTGAGTGAGGAGTGAATCTAATGGCCTAGAACATTATTACATACTACTGTATACTTTATGAACACTGTACACTGAAGCTACATTACCTTTGCAATTTTTATCTTTATGTAACAGTAAATTAACATCCACTTGCTGTAAATATTTAAATTTATATACTGTAAATTTATTACTGTAAATGTTTAAATTTATATTTTATTTTTTAAATTTATGACTCTTGTAATGACAGCTTAAAACACGAACACATTGCACTAAAACGTTTTCTTTCTTTATATCCTCTCAATGAGCTTTTTTCCAGTTTTAAAACTTTTTCGTTTGTTTTTACTTTTTAAGCTTTTTTTTGTTTTTTCATTAAAAGTGCAACATAAACACACACATTCGTCCAGTCCTATACAGGTTTAGGATCATCAATGTCACTGTCTTCTATCTCCACATCTTATCCCACTGGAAGGTCTTCAGACTCAACTATATATAGAGAGCTGCCATTTCCTGTGATAACAATGCTTTCTTGCAGAATATCTCCTAAAGGACCTGTCTGAGGTTTTTATTCAGTTGAATATTTTTATGAGTAAAAATAGTGCACTCTAAAATAATAATACAAGTATGGTAGAACATATACATAAACTAATAATACATACCCCACAATATTTCCTCCTACATGTAAAATACACATCTCCTGTAAGGTCACAAATTTCATCTATTTTTAAAATAAGTCTCATAGTTTACTAGGTCTAAAGTCTGTTGATTTTGATGTTTGTGTATGGTATCAGGTAGGAGTGGGATTTCCTTTTTGTTTTTCTATAAATATACATGATATTTTCAAAACCCTTTATCTTTATTGAAGATCAATGGACCACATATGTGAGGATCTTTTTCCAGACTTTCTACTCTTTCATATGTCCATTTTTGCATAGTAAAATACTGTCTCTAACAATGTAGCAAATAATGTGAGTAGAATTCTCCAAATGTCTTCTTTTTTCAAAACTCCTTTGCCTGCCTAATCCAGTTGGAATTTTTTTTCATTTTTACATAAATATTGTAATTATCTTGTCAATTCTAATCACTTAACTTGAATTTTTATTGGATTTTCATTAATGGCATAAATCCATTTTAGAAGAATTGCCATCATAACAATATAAGATTTTTCAAGCATGAGCATGGTATATGTCTGTACTTATTTATCTGCTTAATAATATTTCTATCTGTACATATCTAAATTATTCTTGTAGCATTTAACAAAAAGGTTTACACATATTTCCTTATCTGCCTACCTAGTCTGGGATGCTTTTGTGATGGACAGTTTCATTTGTCAACTTGGCTGGACTGGAATATTCAGTTACTAAATCAAACTAATGTAGGTGTTTTTATGAAGGTATTATGTTGATGTTATTAACAGTCAAATTTTAAAGGACATTATCCTAGATAATCTAGAAAGCACTGATCTGAAAATTTTAAAAACAGAACTGAGGAGCCAGGCGTGGTGGCGCACTCTTGTAATCCCAGGTACTTGGAAGGCTGAGACTGGAGGATCCAGGTTCCTGGCCAGCCTCAGCTACTTAGTGAGGCCCTACACAACTCAGTGAGAACCTGTTTCAAAATAAAGAATAAAAAATCGGGCTGGGAGTATAGCTCAGAGGTAGAATGCCCCTGGGTTCAATCCCCAGTACAGTACCACAAAAAACAAAACAAAACAAAACAAAAAACAGAACCGAGGTTTTCCTGAAGAAGATATGAGCTTCCTAACAGCCAGGACTATTGATTCTGGACTTACCTTGTCAACACCACAATCAGTAATTTAAGGCAATAAATAAATATCTCCTTTATATGCATATATTTTTACACATCTATAAACCTAGATATACAAATATGAGTATGACACACACTGCGTATACCTACGTACTTGCTACTTGATTGTTTCTGTTTCTCTGATAAAGTCTTGCTTGATGCATATGTAAATGTGATTTTAAACATTATTTTACAAAATTTTCTCATTAACAAAGTAATAAAATTACTTTATATTGACTTTATACCTACAATTTATCCAAGTTACTAATAAATTATTGAGCTTTTTGAAGCTCTATTTAGGATTTACTATATATGTTGCATTAAACCCTGATATCCCCATGAAATAAACATAGTTTTAGTTATAACTTTTCTGTTTATAACATTCATACTTTTCCTTCCATATTGGATATCTTAAAATGTTTAGGGGTACCAAAGATTATCACTGGAATCCTCCTACTGGCATAAGAGTCAGTGACATTCAGGGAACCATTTGGATAGTTATTTATACCTGTCATATATGTAAGAAATAAATTATTCCAGTTCTTCATCTTTAACAAGTAATCAAATGAAAGACTGTTTATGCCCACTTCACCATACAATTTTTTATGTTTCCATTATGATCCCATTGCTTCCCCCAAGTCCCATTAATTAAAGTATGGGACCCTTAACGTTTTCTATTCCATTAAGTCATGTCTTTGTCAGTATCCCTTCCTTACAAGCAAAGCTGCCAGGGACTGTGAGTGGTCTCAGATCTTACAATACTTCCCAACTACCGAATTATGTCCTAGTTTTATTGAGGTTGACAGTAAAAATGAGACTCTTGGGTCAAAGAACTTTATTACTCACAGCAATAGCAGTAACCAGAGTATTATATTTGTCTTGTACTGATTTCCTAAACTCTAATACCCACAGAGAAACATGAAGAAGACTAGGTGATGCCTATACCTGCAATAGGTTGTACTTCAGGTGAGGGAGACTGTATTACATAACATGAATCTTTTACATTGCAAGATAGCATGTCTGCCCTTTGATCCAGAGGGAGAAGCTATCTTTATTATAACTGGAGAGTAAGTAAACCTGAGTTTTTGCTTCAGAAGGAGACCCCTTTCCAAGGTTGTTTGCTGTACAAACATTCCTGAAATGTAGTCAGAGAAAAGGCAGTCAGTGCTTCTGCTGGTAAGACAGGCAGAAATGTAAGAGATTCATGGAGAATTGTATCTCAACATGTAATTGTATAAATATTAATAGTGCAAACCTTCATATCATAATTGGGACTACTATATTCTATATTAGGCATTATATAACTAAAATCACATGTTGATAATAACATTTATTCAAAAAAGCATATTGGTCAAGTACTCTATGCCAAACCTGGTTGCAAATGCTTCAGAATGGAATTGATATTTGAAAAAAAACTTTTTTTTTTTTTGGTGTTGTGCTTTGACTCAGATAAGAAGATTGAGTATTTTAAAAGTCCCTACATATCACAAACACATATAAATAATGTATTAAAATAGTTAACTCCTTAATTTGTAGTCTGGAACTTAGTTCTGGTACAGAAAACATCTGTAATGCTAAATAGCTACTTTCATCACTAACATTTATAAGCCTCAGAGAACTGATTCTCCCTAGATTTTATTCTGTATCCTAAAGTGAAATTGTTGCTGCTACAAAATCTACTATGATGCTAAGTTTATTTTCCTATTAATTTTGAACATGCACTCTATTCTATAACATAGAGAGGAATCATCTATTCAGACATAAAAATGTTCTCCTTGTAGTGATAGATAACTTTTATTCTTTCTTTTCTCTCCTTCTCTTATTGTTCTTTATCCCTGTTTTAATTCATGGTTCTAGAGGGAAATTTCAGGTTAACTTGATATTTATAATTTCCACCTAACCCTGAGAAACATTTGTAACAGTAAGTAATATTCTGGTTAAATATGGATTCATATTTTTAGACAATATATGTAAAACATTATAACAAATCTTCATTGTGTCAACAAAAGAGATATTAAACAAACATTTTAATAGTTTTTATAAATATTCAATATAATTAAGTTGATCTTCAAAGTAGGTAAACTAATTTGATCTAATAAGTTACTTGAAAGATGATTTGATTGTAACATAATTTGTAAACATTTTTAATGAAGTCACTCCGAAAAGATAAAATAATTTCAATATTTTATTTTATTATTGACTTTAATTTGCCTGTTCATTAAGTACTTAAATACTTGTATACTTTGAGTAAAATTAATTATATTTTTCATACTATAATCACTGCCCATTAGATATAAATTGTGTAGTGTCTTTATGGCACCATATTTTTAGACAATATATGTAAATTTCTGACATTGTTTAAAGGTAAGAAAAATATCATGTGCATAATATGAGAATAATGTTTTGTTTTTAATATCTCATTACTAGCTTAATATCATTAGTTGATCAGTAAAATATTCAGAAACCACATAATATATAATACCTTATATTTTTTGCAATAGGAACAATACTTATTTTATTTGAATCTCTAATTATATGGCACCTCAGCTTAAAACTATTACAAAATGTGAGTAAGGCATGAATGACCACTGGTCTTAGGGAGATTATAGTCTATTGAAGAGACCATCTGTACAGGTGCCTTAATTCATTTTGTGTTGCTATAGCAGGATGCCTGAAACAGTAACTTCTAAAGGACAGAGAATCATTTCTTGCAGTTTTGAAGGCTGGGAATTCCTTGCACACATCTGTTGAGGGCCTTTTTAGTGCACATCCCATGACAGAGGTAGAAGAGCAAAAGAGTACCCATGTGAGAGAGGGGAAGGGACTGAACTCATCTTTTATATGAGTGCCATTCCTGTGATAAGAAAACCACTTCTGCAATAATGATATTAACCAATTCTTGAAAGCAGAGCCCTCATGACATAATTGCCTTTCAGAGATCCCACCTCTCAACACTGATGCATTGGGGATTAAGTTTCCAACAAATGACATTGGGAGACATATTTAAATGACAGCAACAAATAATTCCAGTTGAATCTGGTAAGTACTAAACAAAGAGTTCTATAAAGAGTGTTTCATGAAAATAGGGGAGGTTGTAAATAAAATCTCTTTATAAAATCAGTGATGTCTGTTCAAAAGGGAGAATATTTCCCCTGGTAAACTGTTTATTAGAGGCAATTAGGCAAAGTGGAGCTCAAGTGCAATCTCAATACTTGGAAGGCTGAGACTGGAAGATCCTAGGTCAAGGCCAGCAGCACACAGTAATTTACAAGACCCTGTTTCAAAATAAAATAGGGCTGCATATTTGGTGTTTTTAAGGATTGCCATTCTAACAAATGCTGGAGAAGGTGTGGAGAAGTGGGAACTCTAATACAATGTTGGTGGGATTGTAGATTAGTGCAACCATTCTGGAAAGCAGTATGGAGAATCTTCAGATGAATGGGAATAAAACTACCATGTGATCAATATCACTGCTCGATATCTCCCCAAAAGAATGGAAATCAAACTACCAGACTAATGCATGTGTATCTATGTTTATAGCCATACAATTCACAATTGCCAAACTATGGAATCAGCCAAGATGTCCATTAACAGATGAGTAGATTACAAAACTATGGGATATGTACACAATAGAATTTTACTCAACCATAAAGAAGAACAAAATCCTGTCATTTTCAGGAAAACGGAAGGACCTGTAAAACATTATGTTAAGTGAGATTAGTTTGCCACAAAAAGTAAAAACTCAGATGTTCTCTCTAATTTGCAGTAGCTAGGGAGAAAGTTAATCATAAGAGGGACTCTAAGAGGAAGAAGAAAAACCTTAGATGAATAAAGAAGGTGACCTATCTGAAGGTGATGGGAGGGAGCAGAGGGAAAAAACCCTAATGCACATGATAGACATTCACAAACATATCAAAGTCAATCACTAAGCCTAACATGAGAAGGGAGGATGGGAAAGAAATGGGCAGGAATTGGGGAAGGGTTAACTGAAACCAGCTTGTATCTCAAAAATATATATAATTACAATGCACCAATAAAATTTTTAAAAAATAATAAATTAAAAAAGATAAATTCCAAAAAACAAATAAAATAAATGAAGCATAAAATAAGGCTGGGGGTGTAGTTCAGAGGTAAGTAAGTTCAATCCTCAGTACCACATACACACACAAGATTCAATTAGAAGATATTTTAGTAGAAGCAACAACATGTAAACATGTACATAGGTTTGAAGACAAAAAACAAACAAAAAAATGACAACTCAGTTTAAACAAAAATTGATGGCATTGTACTTTGTCTAAAATACAATGGTAGAGGAGATATTTTTGAAGTTATTAAAATATAAAAATAGTTAACAATTTAGACATACATGTCATGCATTTTTATAGTTCAAAAAGATGCTCCAATTCATATTATCTTATTTTCTTCCAACACTTCACTTTGTTTTCCATTAATGTATTTTTATACCAAATCATATTTTCAAAAATAGTAAACTAAGAAGTGGTAAAATTTTTATCTTTAAATATTGAATATTTCTGAGCTGGGCATGGTGGCACATACCTGTAATTCCAGTACTTGGGAAACTAAGACAGGAGGATCACAGGTTCAAGAACAGTCTCAGCTAGTAGCAAGACTCAGCAAACTAGTGAGACTTTGTTTCAAAAACAAAAAGTAAAGAAGGACTAGGGGATTAACTTGGAGGTAGAATGCCCCTGAGTTCAATCTTCAATACCAAAAAATAAAATAAAATAAAATAAATCTTGATATTTCTGACTCCTACCAGGACAATGAATTTAAACTGACTGCTTACTCACCCTTCAAAAGAAAATTAAATTAATATTATAAAACAAGTTTCTAGGCACTAATTAAGGGGAAAAAAAACCTAAGTATCCCTAAAGTGGCTAAGGGTATCCCGTGCCTACATGTTTTGTCTCTGTGCAGCTTGGCACAGAGAGCAGCCAGAGGATCAGGGATGGATGTGTTGAAATGAGGCTTGTTGAGATGAGGTACTGCTTCATGTTGCCTTCAGGGAATCATCATATGCACCTCCAAAGCTAATGTCAGCAGTAAAAGCCCAGATAGCAGGCTGACTAAATATGATGTCAAGGATTCCTGTGTGGAGGAAGAGTTGATGAAATGATGTGTGGACTGCATAGCTGCCCTCAGTAACTCTCAGTGCAATTGCTCTTTCTCTAATTTCTAAGGGTTCATAGATTTTACATGAAGCTGCTCCCTCAATGGGGTATAGGTGGATCCTTAACCTGAGGAGTTTCTTGATAGAGTGGTAGCAAAAAGTCTACTACACATGTTGCAATGTATCTATGACTTTAAATCCTCCAGGGCAGTGACAGGTCAGGCTTCAAAATATGTCCTGTATTCCCCACATATAGATAGTTTTCCTAAGAGCAATATGAGTTCATAAGAAAATAATGATTTAGTTAAAAAAAATCTCCAGAAATGATACCAATCTATACAATGTATTCCATCAGGAGCAGATATATTGAAAGTAATTGAACAGAATTTAAAATGAGAGAATCAATAACTTTAAGCAAAAAAAGTGATTATTAGCAAAATAAAATAAAATTCAGAAATATGTAAAATAATAAAAAAGAAATGTCTAGTTTAAATTACATTGCTTTGTAAGAAAAATGGAGATAAACTTCACTCCCTCACTCTGTACAAGGGTCAATTCAAGATGGATCAAAGACCTGGAAGTCAGGCCAGAGACCTTGCAGCTACTTGAAAAGGGCATAGGGCCAACACTTCAACACACAGGTACTGGTAAAAACTTTCTCAACAAGACCCCAAAGGCACAAACAACTCAAAGGAAGATCAATACATAGGATTGTATTAAACTGAAGTGCAGCAAAGGAAACTCTCAAGAACCTCAACAGAGAGCCCACAGAGTGGGAGAAAATTTTTACCAGCTACTTTTCTGATAGAGGACTAATATCTAGAATATACAGAAAACTCAAGAAACTCACAGCTAAGTAAACAAATAACCCAATCAAAAAATGGGCAAATGATCTAAATGCACACTTCATAAAAGAAGAAATACAAATGGCCAATAAATGTATGAGGAAATAGTCAATCTCATTAGCAATCGGAGAGATGCAAATCAAAACTACCTTGAGATTTCACCTAACCCCAATTAGAATGGCAATTATCAAAAACACAAACAACAACAAATGCTGGAGAGCTTGTGGAGAAGTGAGAACACTCACACATTGTTGGTGGGATTGCAGATTAGTGCAACCACTTTGGAAAACGGTATGGAGGATCTTCAGATGAATGGGGATGAACCTATCATACCATCTAGCAATACCACTTCTGGGTATCTACCCAAAAGAATGGAAACCAAAATATGTGTATATATCTATGTTTATAGCTACACAACTCACAATTGCCAAGCTGTGGAACCAGCCAAGATATCCATCAACAGATGAATAGATTACAAAACCATGGGATATGTACACAATGGAATTTTACTCAGCCATAAAGGAGAACAAAATCATGTCATTTGCAGGGAAATGGATGAAACTGAAAAACATTATTTTAAGTGAGATTAGTTAGTCACAAAAAGTTAAAAATTGTATTCTCTCCCTAATTTGTGGAAGCTAGAGAGAAAGTAGGTCATAAAAGAAATGCTAGACAAAGAAAGAGAAACTTAAAATGAGCAAAGATGTGTGTGTGGGTGGGCACCCTAATGCACATGATGTACTTTCACAATCATATCAATCACTAAACTGAACATGAGAAGGAGGGAGAGAGGAGGGAATGGGGCAGGAATTTGGGAAAGTTTAAATAAGAGATGTGTGCATATATGCCTCTACCATTTTATACCTAACAAAGATGTATGATTACAATGCACCAATAAAAAAATAAATTACATTGCATTGAAAGTAACTATCTATATGTTTGAATGGATACATAAATATACAGATATATAAAAATTATAGGATGGGTATAACTGAAAATGCATTAATTGGCTCAAAATCTGATTGTAGAACTCTTTTAGGGAAATGTCACAAAAGCATAAAGAGAAAAAGTATGGAATAATATATTTAGGAAGATATTCATCTGTCTATCTGTCCAGATATCCCAAAAAAGAAAGATTTTGAAAAATTATGTAAAACATTTTGAAATATAAGTGATACAAATTTATAAGAATCAACATATATGAAATTTTTCAAATTAAAGTAACTCAGAATATATAAAACAATAAAATGTAAAATGCCAAAGATTAACAAAAATATAGAGTATACTTTTAATGAGACAAAAATCAAATTTACCTCAAATAACATTTCTTGGTATCATAAACAACAGCTATTCCTGATAAATTAATGAGTTAGTATTTATAAATCATTAAATAAAAGTACTTTTAGTATTAAATGTGACATATAACAAATAGTCCATGTATATATAAAAGTAAAACAAAATAATATTATGCTTAATTACCCTTAAAAGCTTTTCTAGGCAAAAACTGGCCCCCAAAATTATGGCAAAAAACAACACAAACAGATTCTTCCAGATACATATGAAGCAAAGTTGACCACATATTTTATTCTTACTCCTGTCTAAATATAATAATTAAAAAATGGGTAGATCAAAGATATAGAATTATAGGAATAATAAGCAGCAATGATGTAGATAATATCTATAAAATATAGGAGGGAAAGACAAAAGCAACATGAAAGAATGTTAGTATGTTATCTTACCATCTTTGTAATTTTGTTCTATGATGTAAAGATTTTGTTTTATTTTATATTTTCCTTAAAGGAAAGTGTTAAATGCACTATTAGCTTATCATGTTTTAAATAAAAATTGTTTTTATTTTTCCTAATGGATTCCACTGAAGTGACAAAAAAACAAAAGAAAGAAAGAAAATAATGATATTTGTTCTAGTCTTCTGTTGATGTCAATAGGTGAAATTCCAAGAGTAATGCTTTCTGTGTTTATTTTCCCTTTTCCTATAACTATTCTCAATGATACATGATCTTCACAAACACCAGGACTAATCGCCAGCTACATCCAACCAATCTCTTTTGTTAACAATATCGAGGTAAAACCTAAATCTAGATTCAGAACACCTTCTGCAAAATGTTTCTCTGGCCACTTCATTTTTTCATTTCCTTGATCATGAATACATTTATTTATAAAATAGTATTTTAGATAACTTTCTGGCATGCTTTCCACAGGTCTTGTAATAATATTCATGACTCTAGTTTACTTTATAAACTAAATAGAAGCTGAAAATAGGTTGAAAATCATGCACTTTTATAGTATTTATTTAATATAATTTGTTCCAATTTCACAGTATAAAATAAGTAATCCTTCATGTGTTAAATTCTCTGTCTAAATTACTGTCAATTACTTATTTGTTTTAATAGAAAATTGTCATTCCTGAAATATCTAATTTCTTAATAAACTTGAAGTAATTTCTAGAGTCTTTAAAAAAAAGTCACTGTTTAAATTCATATCTAGCCTTAATCATCCAAAGAGAAAATATGAACTCTCAGGGTAAATAAAAGCAAATAAAGAGAAATTTATCAATTCCTCTTCCCAAAAAAATGAAAAATAAAAAATGAAAGGACAGAAAATGGAAACAGAAAGAAAAGTAGAAAGAAAGAAATGATTATTATTGGTATTCAATAAGTTTATTCATCTGTAAAATGATAGACCATAGATATACAAGGTCAATGAAACCCAGAAACACTATCGATTGTCCCACATACTGCTCTAGTCTCCAATGAGCAATAGAATTTTGAGTGTTTAATCTGGAGCCATTTGCCTAGGTTGTTGTTTTTCTATTCTTAATAACCTGTAATTCTTTCTGAGTGGTATCTCATAAACACACTATGTAAATAATTAATTGAGTGTTTCAGTATTGTTGTTCTACATAGCCTATTAGCATTCATTGATTCTATAAAAGTCTGTTTTATTTTCCTTACTCCCAGGAACCTTTGTACTTTTCTATTCAGTTCATTTAGACCTTGATATTTATTCATTATCAGCAGACGTAGCTTTGAATAAATGCAGTAGCAATTGCAAAACATTCTCATTTTGTTTTATCCCGAGGAAACAAATCCACCTAAGATGCTCTGACTTCATCTGCATCGTTCTTCCTTAGTTTGAAATTGAGTTTTTGTTGACTATCTTTGCAGATGATCTACCAGGCTACCTAATAGATTGTATACATATTGTATACAGGCACACACTCAAACATATAGATAGAGATGATATAGATGATGATATAAATATAGATACAGGTGATGATATAGATGATCTAGATATATATATAGATATAGATAAATAAATATATAGATGTAGATATAGATATAAATACAGAAATATGTATATGTGTGTATACACACACACATTTTACCTATATATAACTATATAGGAGAAGGAGGAAGAAAAGGAGGAGGAGGAGGAGGAGGAGGAGGAGGAGGAGGAGGAGGAGGAGGAGGAAGAGAAATAGAAATAATAATGGAAATTAAAATGCATAAGAAAAAACCTTTAAGAAGACAAAATATTTGCAAAGCAGTCTTTTTATGCTAATAAAAAGCTCTAATTTAGCCGGGCGTGGTGGCGCACGCTTGTAATCCCAGCATTCGGGAGGCTGAGACCAGAGGATCCGGGTTCGCGTCCAGCCTCAGCTACCTAGTGAGGCACTCGCAACTTAGTGAGACCCTGTTTCAAAATAAAGAATAAAAATAGGGCTGGGGGTGTAGCTCGGAGGTAGACTGCCCCTGAGTTCAATTCCCAGTACCGCAAAAAAAAAAAAAAAAAAAAAAAAAAAAAAAAGCTCTAATTTCAAACAAGGAGGAGGATGTATGCAGCTTTTCTGCAGGCAATATAGCACCAGCAATAAGAGGGGAAATGAATTTTGACTTGATTATCTGGCTTAGTTGGTGCTAAGTATTAAAAGGTACAGTGATCCCATGGCATGAGTCATGGAATAGCAACATTAATTATTGCTAAAGGACACCTAGAATAAGGTGTCTGTTAAAGGCAAGGCTCTCGGGAAGAAGTAACTGTTGAAACAGGAAACAAGATACCAGGAATTCAAGAAATATATGGCAGGATTTTCACTTACAAAAGATTATAACCCTAAAAATATTGTGGATTGAGGTCTAGAAACATTCTAAATCTGTGCTATAGGTATTGAAATAGACCTCTATTTTTTAAAGGCTGCAAGGCTGATTCACCAAGACCCAAGAAGTTTAAGATAACAGGAAATACTCTGAGAAATAATGGAATTTTATAATTAGAATAATGTATTTGAGGAGTGCAGAAGTCATGATGTAGCCATGAACTCCAACTCATCCTCTTATCCTTTATCAGTGACCAATTATTACCTAATCTATCAGGCTGTTTTTGCCTTTCTAGAAAATCTTTCAAAAATTTGTCCTTAAATATCCACCCAAGGGACTTTTCATTAAATTGGATTGGGATGTGATATTGGCATCAATAATCTTTACAAGCTCCACAGGTAATGATAATGCGCGCTTAGGTTTGAGATACACTGACTCACAAAGGGTTTGCGTTTCTTTGCTTGTTTTTGTTTTTCCTTAATGAGCAAATTGGAACAGCTGGGAATGATTTTAATTGCTTCATACTTGGCTGACTAGAACCTAATTCACCTATGGCACCGAGTAAATGAAGTTGAAATGCCAACTATTCTTTGATACATAAACAAATGCATCCTAACAACTTGGGAGATGAGAATGCTAGATTGACTTTTACATGTATGGTACGTACAACCATTATTCAAATGTACATTTTTTCAAGTCACTGTATTTCTTCTTTATTAAATGTTGTTATAAATCACTTTATTCATAGTATTATGATAAGAATTAAACAAATATTATTAAATAGATAAGAAAATTGCATGATACATACTTAACTGTATACATAAAACTCCTAGCAATAATAATTCTGGTGCTCATAATGATAATGATGAGAATCTCAAGGGAAAAAGTGGAAAACCCTTTATCAAGACCCTAAGAAAATCTGAATGTGGTGGCACACACTTGTAATCCCAGTGCTTGAGAGGCTGAAAAAGGAGAATCACAGGTTTGAAACCAGCCTTGATAACTTATTGAGGCTCTCAGCAACTTAGTGAGATCCTGTTTCTAAATAAAAAATAAAATCAAGCTAGGGGGTGTACCTAGGAGGTAGAGGCTTCTGGGTTCAATCCCCAGTAACACACACACACACACACACACACACACACACATACACAAAGACCCTAAGAAATATTTTGGAGCATGAACTAGATATGACAACATTATTGAGAAACATTTTAAGCCAACAATTTTAATAAGTATGAAGGAAAATTCTAAGGTGCTACAAGGAAAGTAATAGCACGTGATAGATGCATAGTTGGGACAATTATTATAATAAGAAGTAGAAG
Source organism: Graphiurus murinus (assembly GCA_004027655.1). Classification (NCBI taxonomy): domain Eukaryota; kingdom Metazoa; phylum Chordata; class Mammalia; order Rodentia; family Gliridae; genus Graphiurus; species Graphiurus murinus. Next base: position 48,074 of record PVLC010005662.1, read on the forward strand.
CATTAAGTATAATCAGTTAAAATTATGACTCACATTGATTTTTGTTTTGTGTTAACTGCTCACAACATTAGAATAAAATAAATGCATTGCAATGTTCTGCTGATTTATTTTTTTAAAAATCAGGAATGGGAATGAGACCTGGCTTTGAGCCACTTGGTCCTTGCACAATTCCCCGATCCAGTCATTGATCCAGTTCACAGATAAAGGATGATTGAATGATGATGATTTTAATTATTTACCAATTATACTATGAACTACAGAAAAAAAGATGCCATGGTCTTTCTTGGAAGTCGACACTGATTTCTAGACAAGAAAATGTTGTTACTTGCTACTTTCCACTGGTTACAATAAAGGATTACAGGCGTCAGATCCAATGGTGTATCTGTTATCCTTGCTTTTACAATTTTTGAGTAGGTGTTTGAAATAGTTATTCCCAGTAATGGAACATTTGTCTTATTGTTTTTCTAATTTGTTCAAAAAGTTTTGTTTGTAAAATGAAGGGGCACGAGGAAGATTTTGAACTTATTGGTATGAAAAACTTTTGGGGGAAAGTACATAAAAATTACCTTCTGCCATGAATTTGGGTATGAAAATATTTATGTATATGAGTGGTTAATAAAAGTTTCACAATAAAGAGAGACAAAATGACCTTTCCCTGGATGCAAGTTAGTCTTCTTCCATAGCTATCTGTTTTGATCAATAAAGAGGTGATAATGGTGTGACCATAATGAGAGCTGCAGGCTGTATTAGCTGGAAGACATATACTTCCTTATCCAAAGTGAACCTGGTTATCTCTTTAAGGTGCCTAGTATTCCAGCAACAGTGACCAAGGCAGAGCAGGCAGCACAATATTTTATTCTTATGCATGTTAGTGGCAGATTGATCACTTTGGACCTCTGCAATTAAGATGCTTTTCCATTCTATCATCTTGTCATACGTGGAATACGTTACACAGTATTACTAACGTTACACAATATTATGCTATCTCACACAACAGAACTACTTTAAAGAACTTAACTGCAGTGAAAGAAGTAAGATGGTAGCTGATGCCCACGGATTGCACTGTTCACTTCTATTCCAGTTCACCCAGTTGAAGCTAAGTCATGAAGGTGAGATTCTCCACTTAGGATTTTCTCAGTTTCAGATCTGTCCTATGGAATGAGTTAGATGCCCTAAACAGACTGGTGCTGCTTGTTCTTCCCATACCTCAAATACATGGGTATATAACACAAAGAGTAAAAATTCATGTGACATATTTCATGATTTTCCCTAATGACTGATTTCCAAAATTATTGATCTCTATGCTAGCATTCAGGCACCTTATTTGGATAAATGTTTCGGTAACTAAGGAAGTAATGCTATCAATAGAAGATAATACTATTCTTATTAATTTGGATGGTAAGATTTTACTTTGTTCTTTTGTGCTTATCTCTTAAAAATGAGTGATAAAAAGGTAGTAGTGTCATCTCAGGGGATTGAATCTAGCTAAAAATCAGAGAGAGGGTATACTAAAATACCTGAAGCAAAATGTCTAGATAAAACAGAATGGGACCTTTAAGGTCTTTCTTTACTCTGCTAATGAGAACTGCAAAATTGTGTGGGAAGACTCCTAGTCTATGCAGAGACCCTTACAATAAGGTCACGGTTATGTCAGCAGTGAAAGTTCCAGTTATTGCTCTGGATGAATAAATAACTCAGGCCAACTGAGTGATCTTCAAAACAAAGGAAGTGTAGAAATGTTTGAGATGTCCTGTCATAGAAAAAGTTTGCAACCTTGCAATCAACTGCAAAAATGAGGACATCCACTGTTATCAATCAACTTTCCTTTAATTTTATGTATAAATTATATATTTGAGGTAACTTCTTTCTTTTGCTTCTTAAACTAGGATTGAAACAAAAATAGAAAAGGAGCAAATGCCACCAAAATATCTAGGACACACTATTAGCTGACACCAGGTATTTTTCCTGGCACATATGTTGAGTATAGCACTATGTTATGGAAAATAAATTGTATTTTAGATGTGTCATTATAGGAAAAATTACACATTTAGATTTGGAGTAGAATTGGAATGAAGTGAATTGGGTCTTATTAGAGTTTTTACTATGGGCTCAGAAGTTTGCATATTTTCTGAACTTTTCAGCAATCCTCCACAGAATGAGTACTGAGAGAGGTAAAGGCTATAATCTGCCACAAGAATCAGGAAGTCCATTTGTTTATCTTAACAACACCCCCACCCACCACACAGACATTCAAGAGAGCTATCAATGAATGACAGATTCAACCTGTTGATCTGACTTAGCAATTTTGATCTGAAACAAATAATTTAACAAAGTAGGTTCTGGGCACTATTTCTCCTGGCAGAGACACAGAGCAGTATATCCAGGTCCTAGGGAGGGTATTCAGTGTGGCAGATATCTCCAGCTCCTGCAAAAGCAGAGCTTTATTCAGACAAGTTCTCAATATGACTTTGTTCTCCTTGTCATCCAGAACCCATGGATTTGGACCATTTTTTGACCATTTGTTTTGTTTTCTAGTTACTCTGAAACTTACTAAACGGCATCCATTGAAATGGTCATGTTAACTGGAGTCAAGTTCAAAGGTTTACCACAAAATTGTTACTTAATGTATATGTATATAGAGCTCAAAAGGATTCTGGTTTTGGTACAAGCATTTCTAAGAGTGCGACCTAACAAGAATGGTAAATACTTAACCTAAGGGTGACCCTATATATCATATACTGGTACTGCTTCCTTTTCCCGAAAAGAAAGCTAAAATTTAGAACTGATTAAATTTACTGAACAGAAATAATAATAGCATATTGAACATTCACAATCTAGTGAACAGAGAACCAGCCAAATACTTTGTGTTTTTTTGTTTTTTGTTTTTTGTGGGTTTTTTTTTTTGCGGTACTGGGGATTGAACTCAGGGGTGTTCTACCTCCGAGCTATACCCCCAGTCCTATTTTTTATTCTTTATTTTGAAACCAAGTCTCACTAAGTTGCGGAGTGCCTCACTAGGTAGCTGAGGCCGGCCACGAACCCGGATGCTCTGGTCTCAGCCTCGCGAATGCTGGGATTACAAGCGTGCGCCACCACGCCCGTCAGAACCAGCCAAATACTTTGAATGAAAGATCTCATTTAATAATAATAAAAAAAAATCATTGAAAAAGGTACTATGCTTCTTTATGGCTGAGTAAAATTCCATTTTGTACATATCCCATAGTTTTGTAATCCATTCATCTGTGGTTGGACATCTTGGCTGCTTCCATAGTTTGGCTATTGTGAATTGAGCTGCTATAAAGATAGATACACATGCATCGGTCTGATAATTTGGTTTCCATTCTGTTGGGTATATACCCAGTAGTGGTATTGCTGGGTCATATGGTAGAATAAAATCATGTTCTTTACAGGGAAATGGATGCAACTGGAAAACATTATGTTAAGTGAGATTAGTCAGTCACAAAGAGTTAAGAAGCATATGTTCTCCCTAATATGTGGATGCTAGGGAGAAGATGGGGGCATAGGAGGGTCTCCAGATGAAAAGGAGAGATCCTCGATAAGCAAAGAAGTTGATTTAATTGCAGCGGATGCATGGGGCAAAGGGACACCCTAAAGCACATGATGTACCTACACAATCATATCAAGGTCACTCACTGAAGTGAACCTTAGGGGGAGGGAGGGGGAGGGAATGGGGTGGGAATCGGGGAAGGGGTCAAATGAGAACTGTGTGCAAATATGTTGTTAACAATTTGTACTTAACAAAGATGTATGCTATATTGCACGAATTACTACAATAAAAAATTTAAAAAAAAAAAGAAAAAGGTATTATGTTTTAAATAAAATTATGCTTTCTTTTGGATTACTTTTTATTACTATATTTTATTTTCCTTTTTGGATTATCAGTGCTAACTCTTCACTGTGTTATTTTATTTTTAGCATTAGAATTTATGTTATAAACCTTACTTACCATGATTTCCTATCAGGTGACATCCTAGAATTTCATAGAGGATAGGAGAAGATAAATACTTTACATAAAGTTGAGCTTTTCGCTTCTTGTTTTTAAATGTGTTAGATAGGAAATTAATAAACTTACATTTATCCTATTTTGGTCTTTATACTGTTGTGCCATTTTATATATATGTAAATTCTACATTTGCTTGTTATTATGTTTAAATTAGAAAATTAATAATCTTTACAAGATGGTTAAATAATAACAAAATTATTGTATTCCTGTAGTTACTGCTTCTGATGCTCTTTATTATTTCTGGAGATCCATTCTATCACCTTGAAGTAAGATACAATAACTAAATAGGTAAAAGAGAGACAGGAACAGAAAGGAAACATAAAATATAACTTTTATATAAGAACCTGGAGCCGGGCGTGGTGGCGCACGCTTGTAATCCCAGCATTCGGGAGGCTGAGACCGGAGGATCCGGGTTCGCGCCAGCTTCAGCTACCTAGTGAGGCACTCCGCAACTTAGTGAGACTCGGTTTCAAAATAAAGAATAAAAAACTAGGGCTGGGGGTGTAGCTCGGAGGTAGAATGCCCCTGAGTTCAATCCCCAGTACCGCAAAAAAAAAAAAAAAAAAAAAAAAAAAACCTGGAGCTGAAGTGCTTCAGCCCTTACTCCTCAAACAGTTCTCTTTCCCAGGCCTATCTCTCCCAAATTTATGGAAAATCTGTATATCCTAGAGTTAACTGAAATAGACTATAACCTCCCTGTGCATTGTTAATAAGACTGATACAATATTTTGAGAAACCTATAAATTAGGACACTGTCTAGCTTATCAGTTAAACAGATAATGAAGACCTCAGTAAGCCTGAGGACCTGAAGGTTGACCAGACCACTAGAACACCATTAAACTGCCTCAGGACTAATGGACAGAGATAATACTTACATACTTCCTCTAGCCCACCTCTCATGAAAGCCCTCTATAAAAAAAGAGCCCCATATTCAAAATGCCACTTTCCCTTTTGAGATGACCTGCTTTCTCCCTTGAATGTGTATTTCTTACTTTCTTAAATAAATCTCTGTCTCCAATTAGTAAATGTTGAAATTGTTTTTTGTCATGTTAGCCAAGGACCCCACCAATCCTTAGTTTCTGAGTTGAGGAATGGATTCATTACCCCCAACAACTTCACATAATTTTCTTTCTGCCTGTAGGATAGCATTCCACTTTTATCTTTCCCCCATCCCCTAATACTGGGGATTGAACCTATACTTTTCCGCTCTCCTCCTTCAGAATAGGAAACATGGAATTATAATATAAATAACAAGCTCTGTTACTTTTTAAAATGTCCTTTTTTTTACTTATTTCATATTAGATAATTTTATTGCTATTTTTCAAATCTGCTGATTATTTCTTATTCAAAGTCTAATGTGCTTTTTTCCTATTCTATGCATTTTCTTCTTATTAAAGGTTATAATTTCTGCTTTCTTACATAACTAGAAATTTATGCTGTCATGCTAGATATTGTAATTTACCTTATGAATACTGAATATTTTGCATTCGAATACTCTTGAGGATTTTTGTTTCTGAGTTTTGTTTTGTTTTTGTGGCACTGGGGATTGAACTCAGGAGCATTCTATCTCTGAGCTACACCCCTAGTCCTTTTTATGTTTTTGTTTTGAAACAGGGTCTCATTAAATGAGAGTCTTGTTAAGTTGTTGAGGCTGGCTTTGAACCTGGGATCTTCCTGCCTCAGCCTCCCAAGTACTGGAATTACAGGTGTGCACCAGCATGTCTACTCTATTCTTTAGTTTTATTCCAGATGCTGCTGTGTCACTTGGAATAAGTTTGAACCTTTCACTTCTTGTTTTTAAGTTGTGTTATGTGACACAAGAGTACTGTTTAGAATAGAACAATTTTTACTCATTATTGAGGTAAAATCATTCTGAATAGTAGATGTCTCATGAGTAATGCATGTTTCCATAATGGCTGATGGGAACTGAGACTAAATACAATTTATAATACAAGGTAGAACACTGCTTATCAGCAATCTCCTTAAGACTCAAGATGAGATGAGAATTTCCAGAATTTCATCTTGTGAACTCTATTTTCTGCACTGCTCTACCCTGTGAATCCCAGCAGCCTACCAAAAGTAAGCTTATTTTTCTCCAGGGTTCTTTCCAGAGAGTATGCTTGAGTAATCACAGTGCTTAACTTATTTCATTTGCATCACTCAGAGACTACTATCTATTGATGCCTGATGTCCAGTGTCATTGAAATATAAATTTGATATATTTTGTGTATTTTTGTAGTTGTTTCTGGCAAGAGGGTAAATGCAGCCCCTGCTATTTCATTTTGAACCTAAGCAAAAGTCTGTAAGTTTACATATATTTTTGCATATAATTTTGTACACATTTTAATAATGAGCTATTAATAGGTTAAATAACTTACCTAACATCACAGGGCTAGAAAGAGAATAAGAGAGTTTAAATCCAGATTATTATGTGCATCCAAATTTTAAATGTTTTTGTTTTTCAAAGATAGTGTGACAAGTTTTACAAACATTAAAATCAATTACTGAGGCATGTCATTTTCTCTAGATTACATCAAGTTCACCCTCTGAACTAATGTTACTAGTGTTTTAATGCCAATTTAACATAGAAATGTCATTTGCTGAAATTTGCCTAATATTTATTGGAGGCACAATGATTATTCAGCACTCAGAAATAATTAATTCAGCTATTAGGATCACCACAATGTAGCAAAGTTTTTACTACAACTCAGTATAAGTTAAGTAACTGGATCATTTTATCAAATGCTTTCCCATATTTCAGGCTGATAGGAGAAACCTAGTAGCCAGGCAAACAAGCAAATATCTAGCAAGCAGTACATTTCTAATAATGAAAGAGATAATTATACTTCTTTCACACAGCTGTAATTGAATAAATCTAATTGCTTCTTCTGCTTAACTTTAATGCTAGGTTTCAAAGTGTTGTATGGACAGAAAAGCAACATTAGAAGAATTGCTCTAGAGTTGCGTTCTTTTCTATACAGTGGTTTGAACTCAGGCAATAAAGTTAAATGGAAAAGGCTCTATAGTTGGTTTTCAATTATAGAAAGGCAGGGAGCCACAATTATCCCTTTCATTACCATGATGTTCTTCACTGTTGCCTGGGCAAAACCTCTTCACTGTTGTTGTTTGATGCTGCTGGGACTCTCAAAGTGAAGAGCATTCAAAAATCAAAGGTTAAAAGCAAGGGACCAAATTACAGAGATGGGACATGTAAAAAAGTGAAAAATTACATTAAAAAAGAAAAGCAATTGTGAGGAAACTGTGTTTTTTGTGAGACTGCCTTCCCAAAGCTTGGTAGAGAAAGAAGAAACTTGAAAGATTTAATAACTCTTTGTTTCAAATTTTAATTGTCACGCTGTTGTAACTCTTCATATAATGAATATTGGTCTATTTTAATTAGAGTATTTCATTGACATTTAGATAAACATTAATACTTTTCTGTCTTATGATATTTCCAAACTTTTCTCAAGGTGTTAAATCCAAGAGTATTGAATTATTTGTGATTAGGATTTTTTCTTCAATCAATTATTTCACTGTTCAGCTTCACACATTTATACTGATCTTGTGATCCAAGTCTGTCATGTGTCGTACCAATTTCTTTCTTTTGATAGTTTCATATCCTGCATGCTAAATCAGTAAGTATTTTTTTAGTCAGTTCAGGCCTCTGTAATGGATTAATATGAACATAAAATTGCTGAATTGTCATCTGGGATAACAAATATGATGGAGACTGTGGATTATTTCCAAGATTACTCATGGACATTGCTGGTGGGTTTATGCAGATTGCTGACAGGGCTCTCAGTTTAGTTCTATATGGGTTCTTCAAGATTGCTTGAATATCCTCATTATATGATATAGTTCCAGAGTGACCCTCCAAGAATGAGAAAAACGAAGATCAGTAGCAAGACCTTTTATATCCTAATATATACAGTTACACAATATTATATATTTCTGTCATATTTTGTTCATTTAAATATACTAAGTCCAACCCAATTTAAGCTAATGGAAACTAGTGTTCATATTTTAAAGAAAAGTGTGACAAAAAAGTTTTGAACATACTTTACAAGTACCACAAGAAGTTATGTAACTTGATTTCATCAGCACCTCTAAATATTAAAAAAAGAATTGTGCTTGTCACATAATTTTTCCATGATAAATTTAGAAAGGAACCAACTTTAAAATGATCGTAGTAGTTCTATGGGTTTTTGTATTTCTAGGTAGTTAGTTTTCATTTGATATAGTTTTGAAATTTGAATAATTCCAAATGCAATATTAATTTATTAACTTAAATGTAAGGTTTTTGTTAGGAAAGCATACCAGATGTTTATATATAATGAGGGATTGGGCTACTTGTTGAAAATTTAGCCAATTGATTTATCTATATTTAATTGAACACAGTTTATTGTTATCTAAATATCATTATTTTTAATCTGCCATTAACCTTAACAATTTTTGATATCAATTATTTAACAAAGTTAACCGAGGCATTAGTATAGTAGAGAAGAAGTAAAACTATTTAATATCTAAGCTTTATGATAAATTTGGTAGGTATAAAGCCAGCCTTCAACACTCAAACTGTTAAGCTTGAGAGGTGTCTTCCATTTTGTGTTGCTACAACAAGATTTTGGAGGTGGATGCTTTATAATGTAAAGGGATTTATTCTATGATTCGATTGCTAAAGAGTCCATGGCACCAATATACTGGTGAGGGTCCGTGGCTGAACTAAAACATGTCGCAAGGGGAAGAATTGGAGAAGGAACTGGCTAACGTAGAACAGGACAGGGGCATGAGGTGGTCTTGCTTTAGAATAACCTACTATCTTGAGGATTAGCCTGTTCAGTGAGACAAACATCAGTCTCGACTAAGGGTGACACTCTTATAACCTAATTACCTTGCCCCAAACTTTTTAAGTTATTTTGATTCTGAAATACTAAAATAAACTAAAGTAAAATTTTACTTCACTAAAATAAAAGCGACACAGCCAGTCGTGGTGGCACATGCTTGTAATCCTAGCATTTGGGAGGCTGAGACCTGAGGATCTGGGTTCTAGGCCAGTCTCATCTACCTAGTGAGGCCCTCTGCAACTTAGTGAGACCTTGTTTCAAAATAAAGAATAAAAAATAGGGCTGGGGATATAGCTCGGAGGTAAAATGCCCCTGAGTTCAATCCCCAGTACTGCAGAAACATAAAAAAAAAAAAATACAATAAAATAAATCTGACAACTTTTAAAGGAGAAGGGCATGAAAGGACAACAAAATCTATTTTTTGTTGGGTTTCCAAAGTATCTACCTTTAATTTTCCAGGGTTTTATCTGAAAATCCATTTTAGTAGCTTATATTGCAGAAATAATTTTGTAATTATGAAGGAAATGACAGGTAATGAATTAAGAAAACATACCTCACATGAATTCTTAGTGATTACCACCATCATTTTCTTCAATCCTGAACAGATGAACATCCCATAAGATCTATTAGTAAGTATTCTTTACAATTTATGAAGGTGTTCCCACAGTGAACACAAGACTAGCAGCCTTAGGATCTCAGGTGAGAAACAAGAGCCTCTGGAGGAAACTTTTCCTTAGTATTTCTGAGCTGTGATTGTTTTTAAACCTTATTTATATCCACTGGCTCTCTCTTTCCTGGGGGAGAATTAAGCACCCATTTTACTCATGGGGACAATTAGCCCATCATTCACTTCATTGCAAATGAAATGTTAATTTTAAATAGGCTCCTTTAGCCATTAAAATGGCCATAAGGAGCATTTATCTCCTTCTGGAAAAAGGCATCTTGATCTCCCTAGAATGTCACCCTTATGATTCTTTGCTATGGTTTGGATTTAAAATGTCCCCTGAAACTTCACATGTGGGCAATGCAAATAGGTTCTGAGTTGGGGCATGACTGGAGGAGGTGGGTTATTAGGGTCATGGCCTTGGGGATTGTGTCTGCCCCTAGGTCACTCCTCTTAATCTCTGCTTCTTTCTCATTCTCTTGCTGTGTCCTGCATTGAGAGGCTGCTGACCATGGACTGACCTCTGAAACTTCTGACACCTCCAAAATTGTAAGACAAATAAATCTTTACTCTTCTAAGTTGTGCTTGTGAGGTATTTTTGTCACCATGACAAAAAAAGTTGACTAAAATACTCTTATAGTTTCATTTGGAGGAACCAGGATTAAAGTTAATAGTATAGATTCACTGCAAGTCTTGTTTTTATCTTTCAGTTTTTCTTTACCCAGCTTCCTATAGATGATACTGCCAGGATAGAGTAACTCAAGATGGAAGCTCATATTCCAATCCATTATTTTTCATCATTGCATTATAAATCCATTCTCCCTTCCCTGATTGTCTTGCATACTAGTGACTTTAAAGTTCCAATCCTGGAAGAATGAAAATAGTAAGAGATACCTATTTTTAGTGAGGAGGAATGTGGCCATATTGTGATCATAGTTTTCTATCCTATACCTTTGGTAGATAAGTGAATTTTATACTTATAATGCTTTGGGTATGAGGATGAAGTATTGAAGTGCTTCGAGAGATAAAGAAGTGAACAATAACTGAATATATTTAGACTATGGTTGGCACCATTTTTTATTTTGTATTTTTCTTTAAGTTTATTTATCTGTATTTTTTCTTATTACATTGAATTTCTATGCATGAAGAAATCAACTAAATAACTTGAAGACCCTAAATTTGATTTTGTCAATTCTAATACTTTAGATATAATGCTGATCTTTTACATATTGTTTAACTTGTCAATAACTAGTCATTCTAATGTCCAATGTAGTAACAAAGAAAACCTAAAGTTCAGTCATAATCTTTTATTTTAAATCATATTTTATCATTTGTATTTGAACAGAATTTATCTTAGCATTTTCAAAATAAATACCCCCAAATTAAAATAGCCATCTTTCTATATCTTACAAATAAATAACTTTCACAAATTGAAAGCACACTCTTTCCCCTGTGATGAATCAATTTTGATTACTTCTAATTAGATCAGCTTTTTGTGCTATTTCTCCAAATAGCTTAGAAAATAATTTTTACTGTTTTTCCCATGGCTAATGAAAGTTTAACCTGCCTATAATTACTTGCTGCATTATATGTCCCACTTTCTGAACAATCAGGTTATGTTTACTTGAAATTATACACTAGAGTATTTCTAAATATAACCAAAGAAAATGTATTAATTTCTTTCTCATTTTTTAAAGCCTTAGGTCTGTGAATTGGACATATAATCATTAAATTTTAATAAATCTAAACTTTTCCTAACTTTATGTAGCTGTCCCTCAAGTCATATGCTCTCATATAAAGAATGCATCTTACACATAAATTAATCTTGGTCAAGGTCACATAACTTGTTTGTATTATTTTTCAGACAATAACACAAAGCCCTGATTAAAGGTCTGGTAATTTATCATGATAATGTGCTTTTCACTCAATTGTCCAACCAAAGATACACTTAAAAACAGTTCATAGCTCTATGCATCTTCTTTAAATTGTGAAAAACACATATTACTAATAATGGTAGTCAGTTTTGTTTTATCCTTCTTAATTTTTTTCATTATTGAACTCCACAAATTAAAACCTTGATAAATTTTATATAGTGGACAGAAATTATTTTTGTTTCCCAAATTATAACAGATATTTTTTTAACTACTGACATCTTTCAAGCCCCATTTCTGTTTTGCCCTTCCTGTCCTCATCTAGGCAAGATAGTGACAACTCTTCATTGTGGTTTAGATCTGCACTGTTTCTCAAGTTTCATGTGTTGGAGGATTGTTCCCCATTGAAGCAATGTTCAAAGGTGGGGATTTGGGAAAGTGATTAGATCATGAGAGCCTAGACATCATCAATAGACAACTACATTGTAGAATTAACAATTCAATGGGACCCTTGAAAAGTGGTTTAAGCTACAGGAGATGAGGCCTATTCATAGGAAGAGGATCAGAGAGGAAATGCTGAGTGGCTATATCTTGTCTCAGCCCTTCCTCTCTCTTAAATAGAATGCCCAAAGTATAAACCATGAAACAATATTATGACCTTGATAAAAATTAAAAATTTATGTTTTCCAAAAGTTATTTTTGAAGAAAATATAAAGGAAAGAAATAAAAGATTAGAAAATTTTTGCAAAACTTGTATTTAACAAATGATGCATATTGATAATAAATGAAAACTACTCATATCTCAAAAATAAAATAAAGCAATAAATGAATCTTCAAATAAAAAGAGTAATGTTGAGCTAGGTATGGTAGTGCATGTCTATAATCTCAGTATCTAGAAGACTGAAAGAAGAATCACAATCTTAGTAACCTAGCAAGATTGTCAGTAATTTAGGGAGACCCTATTTTAAAATAAAAATAAAATAGGGCTAAGGATATAGTTCCTGGGATCAATCCCTACTACCACACAAACACACACATACAATTATGTATAATGTTTACATATACTTCAAAAGGCAAGCTAGGCAAATGAACAATATAAAAGAATGCACTAGGTAATTAGTCATAATTCATCACCATTATTAAAATCTTAATGAGACATTATAACACACCTATTAAAATAGCTAAAATGAATAAATCTGACAGTAGTTGACAATTTATGAAAGCTGACACTCTAAATCATTGTTGGTGAAAATATAAAGTGACACATTCAAGCTGGACATAGTGGCACACAATTGTAATCCCAGTACTTGGGAGGCTGAGACTGGAGGGTCCTGATTCGCAGCCAGCTTCAGCTACTTTGTGAGGCCCTCTGCAACTTAGTTAGACCCCGTTTCAAAATAATGACTAAAAAAATAGGGCTAGCGGTGAGCTTGGAGGTAGAATGCCCCTGGCTTCCATCCCCAATACTGAAAAAAAAAAATTAAGTGACAGTCAGATACTGACTTCACATGAACTGATCCCAGATTCTCCAGAAAACTGTGTGCAAATAAATATTATTTCTTCTAAGTTATGTGGTAAAGTCTTTTGAATTATAGCAGTGAAAATGTTGACAGAGGCAGGAATTAGTGGCAGACAAGTGGGTGGTCACTGCTCTATCTAAGTCTGACCATGTGTTTTGTTAGTCTTTGGAACTAGTTTATAAGAAAAAGCTGAATGGGTGAGAGTATGGCTAGAAAGGCAGAGAGTAGAAACTGTCCCAAGCTGTTTATGAGGGCTAAGAAGAACTCTATAGGAAAATTGAGTAGAGGCCACATATGTTACATTCTGGCTAAGGATTTACCAGCATTTTACTCATGTCCTGAAACTTTGTGTGAAGCTGAATTTAAAAATGATATACTGATTCAGCTGGCAGAGAAAAATCTCAAAACAGCAAAGTATCAAAACTGCATCATGGATATTGTTGTCAGCATTCAGTGAATTGTATACTGATTTTGGGAGTGGAAACAAAGCAGGGAAATTTTATATGGTCACAAGGGCATGTGTAAATCTGGAGCCCAGAGAGATGGTGCTCTGAAAGAAAGTAAGGTGGTTGAAGGGAGGCCCAATGCCTTCATTAAAAACAAAAAATGCAATGCAGTCAGGACAGTTGAATATTTGCATAAAAGAGAAATAAATGAGGTCAGGGAATTTTATAACTATAAAAAATACTCCAATCAATTTTGAAGAAAGGCATTTATATTTCTTCCATTTGGCCTTGTTGGAGGCTGGCCCAGCAACTCTTGTGATGGGGGAAAGCTCAGAGATGGTCAAGATAGAAGCCTATAGAAGAGAAATGATTAAAAAGGGCATGGCTTTTTTTTTCTACTAGTGGTTGATCTTGTAGTGCTTATGTAATGCTATTTTTGCTGAAAAAAAAAAGTGGTCATGGAGTGGTCTTTCCCCCAGATTTTTTTTTTTTTTTTGCGGTACTGGGGATTGAACTCAGGAGCATTCTACCTCCGAGCTACGCCGCCAGCCCTATTTTTTATTCTTTATTTTGAAACCGAGTCTCACTAAGTTGCGGAGTGCCTCACTAGGTAGCTGAGGCTGGCCGCGAACCCGGATCCTCCGGTCTCAGCCTCCCGAATGCTGGGATTACAAGCGTGCGCCACCACACCCGGCTCCCCCAGATTTTAAATGAAGGCCTGGGAAGCCAGGCAACATGTGGGTAGGGTCAGAGTTCCTGAAAGGAGGCCTAAATGGGGCAATTTGTGAAGCTGTGAGAGTGAAGCCAAGGTTGCAGGAAAAACACCCATGACTTACAAATGCCAGAAACATAGAACAACCATGAAGAAAGTCAGCAAGCTGTGAACCATGGAGCCAGGCTTGAAGAACAAGTATGAAACCCATTGTCATCAACCAGGCCACAGGGGCAAGGCTGCCAACTTAATGAGACCCTATTTCAAAATAAAAAATAAAATAGGGCTGTGAGTATAGCTAAGAGTTAGAGTGCAACTGGTTTCAATCCCCAGTACCACCAAAAATTAAATAAGCAAACAAACAACAAAAAAATCATCTAGATTTAATAGAGAGATGGGAAACTGAAAATAGGACTAAAACAAATAATATATACAGGTAAAATTCTCTGAATTTAGTTTTTTTTCTCTATTCGTATTACTGATGTTTAGTATATCAGTGCTCTCATTTATTACTCCATGGTATGTTCTGACACGTATCATGTAACTATACTATGCTAAATTATTCATGGAATAACAAAATTATAAGACATTTAGATTTTTTTACACTTTGGGCAGAATTTAGATATATTTCATGTAAAGAGAAGAAATCTTATATACAAAATGATATCATTTAATAAAAAGATACTATTGATTTCTTCAAATTTCTCTAGTACATAGTCATATTTCATATTGTGATCAGAAAATTACAGAAAGCTGTTTACATAAGTTAAAAACAGAACAACTAAATAAACTGATGTAACAACATTGGTGTTGATATTAAGTAGACCTCTGAGTGTTTCTGTTCAAAGAAGATAAATTAAATAATCAGCCATGAGAAAAGGACTTATGTATGTATTGAGGAAAGCCACACTTGTTATTCTAAAAGAAACAACAGAGAGGAGTAGTGCAAAATCAGCACAGGTGGACTCTTGGATTGAAAATTTCTCCTCTTAGTTCATTTCTAACATCAATGTCCACTCTCAGTTGCTAATAGAACAATCCCATTTTATTTCCAGCAACAATGGGGAGGGGGGAAAACTTCTTTCTGTGGGATTGCCTGTTGTACTCTCCAAAGACTGCACGGTGCTTATGTGGCCAGGTGTGCACCACAGGAAGGAGTTAAGATGAAGCCGTCAGAATGATAACAATCGTGCCTTGATGAGTTCTTGTTATTTTAAGACCCACCTGCTCCAAGTCAGCAGGATTTCTGAGGAAAATCAGAAATGTGTTGGATGTGTCCCAAGGCACATAAAAGATTGAATTCAATTCTGTCTAGCTGATGTTTGGAAATTTACAGCAGTGCTGACTGAGCTAAATGTCTTTCTTGCAAAATTCCAGAAGACACAGTGTTGTTTTTATCAGAGAAAATTACATAGCAGATTCTTGTTAAAAATGCATAAACTCCTCCCTGCGCTCACCTTTCCTTTCTCCCTCTTGAGGAGTACTGGACATTACCGAAGTAGAAATGTGACGGGAAGATATCTGATAACTGAGAGACTGATGTTCCTTCACAACTTCAAGGTTAACTGATGATTTGCAAAGCTCTCACACTTGTACACCAAACCATAGAGATTAAAGAAAACAGGGGATAGGGCATACTCCAGGTTTAGAGTGCATGCTCAGCATGTGCGAGATCCTGTGTTTAATACTTAGCACAGAATGTAAATGAAAAAAGAGTGCGCATATTAAATATGTGTGTGTACCGATGAGACAGGAAAATTAGGTTAGATGCTGATGCAATCAATTATTTTCACATTATGCTGTATATTCTCTATTTTTACCAAATTTCATCCAAAGGATATTCATTAGTTTTATAATCATAATGAAAGCATTAAAGGTTTATTTTTATTTGGGAGGGAAATGTTGTAATGAGCAATATAAAAATTAGATCCAGAGTCCAGGCTTTATTTAGGAAACTTAAATAACATGACTTAATACATTAGAATTAATTGCTTTCTGTAAGTTTCCATTTTATGGATTATAATTTCTATTGGAAAGTTCTAAAAATATAAGAAATATAATAATAATAATGATGTCAATATGACAGCCATAAGATAGGATTTTATTTTAAATTTTCAATAATAATATTTTTCAAAAAATAGTTCAAGATCAAATAATATATTAGGAGATGACATCACATAGAAGGAAAAATGTTTAAGAATCAGAAGGTGAAATTCAGATGGAATATTTTATTAATAATAAAAGTCATGCCTTTATTTATCTACTTTTTGTACAAGATGAAAATTCACAATGACATTTCTAGCAAAGATAACAAAGAGAAGAAAGTACAGTCAAGATGTGCTATAAAATTATAAAAACAACAATAAGAATAATTTCACAAGCCAATTGGTCTGTGGCCTAAAAGAAGTTCAACTATTGCCCTGCCAGTACTCTATAGTAAAGATAGTCTCCACTTGTATACAAATACATTGGATAAACTTTATGTCACGAACATTATCTAAAAATATTCTTATAACAAATAGAAAATGAATGCCTGAGATGACAATTTTTTTAAGCTACCTAATGGAAATATTTACAGGGAAAGCTCAGCAAATTTAGTTTCAGCTGTTCTCTTGGCCAAGAACAGGCAGTAAAGTAGAAAACCACAGATTTATAGTATTTTGTTATCACTTGTTTTTCATCTTTAAAATACAAATAATAGTAGTATCTACTTGTTAAGTTTCTGAGAATGAAATGAGATAATAAGCTTAGTTAAGAATCTGGCATACTAAGTAGCATATAAATATTTTTATTAAGATGATGTATGAAATAATAAATTTCTCCTCCTTAAGAGATTATCTAAAAATATCATTTCCCTCAATGTTTCTTTCAACAGGTTTTATTTGGCATCAGGTTTAGAGGCATACTTATGAAATGAGTTTATTAAGTGAACAGATTCTGTCCTATGAGTAACTATAAAGCCATAGGTTTTATTGAGTAAGCAGCTAAGCTATAACCAGAATTAAATCTGTTTATGAAAATAGGAAAGCCACTAGACCTGATATTGAAGAGAAAGAACCTTCTCTTCGGATCGATGGAGAGAGTCCTAAGGCTAAGACAATATGCTTTGGGAGGAAATAGTGTGGGACAAGCAACGAAGAAAACCTAAGAATGAGCACCTAGTCTATAGGCTGTTTTATGCCAGAAAACATGATCATATGACTTGTCATTTGTACCTAGAAAAATATTGAAGTAAGCACAAAAATAAACTATAAAAACTATATATATTATATGGATATAAAATCACCATATTTAATCTATGATACCTTCAGATGCATCCTTCAAATATTTAAGAACTCTAGAAATGATCAGACAGAATATATGCCCTTCATAGTGTCATGAATGTGTGAAAGAATAACAAGCATAACCAAATATTTTACATATATATAAATAATATATATATATAATCTATCTATCTATCTATCTATCTATCTATCTATCTATCTATCTATCTATCTATCTATATGGGTTGGCAGCAATATCTGTAATCTCAGTACTTGGGGGAATGAGACAGGAGGATCACAGTTTCAAGACCAGTCTTAGCAACTTAATGAGACTCTCAGCAACCTAGTAAGACCATGTTTAAGAGATAAAATAAAGCAGTGCTTGGGCTATAGCTCAGAGGTAGAATACCCTTGAGCTCAATCCCTAGTACTTCAAAAATAATAAAACAAAAGAGAAAACAAAAAAAGATACAAAGTGAGATACTCAGATTATAGGGAGTACAAAACAATAGCAATGTATTGTGGTATAGAAGTTGTTAGAATGTATAGGTATTTGCTAAAAAAAAAATATTCTTTAATGAACTATGGATTCTGACTGAGAGCATGGCAGCTACCATACCTGAGTTAACATAAGGTGAAAGTAATAAGGATCCTATCACTTTTACTTTTAGGATATTGAGGTTCATGACTATTTCTAATTTTAACTAAGAAAAAGCTTGCATTATGGACAAAAGACATGAAAACATCCAAAGAAATTATAGAGCAAGGATACTTCTAGTTATATTTGCACAGATGAACAAACAAGATAGAGTTTTCATACTCCTATCCTTGCAAACCACAAAGTAAATCACCATATATTAAGGTTCAATGGGAGTGGGTCAAAACTATCAAATTACTTTCAAATATGGATTTACTTACCATTAAAATATAACTAACTTTGAGTCAATATTTTTCCTGAAAATTAGACAATTGTAGTAGTGAATTCCATCTATTTTCCAGATATATTGCACCAAAAATATAATTAAATGAAAATTAAAATCTATTTTATACTTGTTAGCAAAACAAAGAAATGCACTTGTGCAAACAACCCACAGTTGGGGACATAATCAGACCAAACAATGACTGAGTAGCAAATGTTGGTTCTTACATAGAACAATCATTGCAGAGTTTCCTAGTGTTGGTGCCATGAGTAAATACTAATGAACAAAAATAAGAATTAATAACTTCAGGAGATTTACACGATACTGCAAACCATTCATTTTCATATATAATTCCAACAGCTGTAGATGAATATTGCTTATTAAGAACATTAAATTATTATGATGAGACTATAAAATGAACACACAGCAATATCGTGCAGCACACCTGAAACACATTTGCTGCAGAAATATAAATGTGCTATTGAAAATAATCATCTCTAAAGTATTAATTCCTATCCCTCCTCTCCCTTTTTTAAGGAATTGAAAAGCGCAAGCACAGTGATTCATATTAAAAAATAACTAATATCTCTAGAGTTTCTATTATGTGCTGAGCATTATGCAATGTATGTATATTTATTTTATTGTTTTTTAATTATTATGATGTAGGTCAGGAATTGATAAAATGCTTCCCGGGAGCCAAATCCAGCTTCCCACATGTTCTTGGAAAGGTAGCAGTACTGGACCACCACTTTACTCATCAATTTGTATTGTCCATGACTACTTTCATGTTATGATGGTGGAATGGAGGAGATAAAACTGACCACATGAAGAGCAAATCCTAAACTACTTATTATCTTACACTTTACAGAAAATGTTGACAGCCTTTGGTATAAGTAATAACGTTTTGACTTTTTAAACAGTTGAAATTATCAGTACAAAAGACACATATGTAAATCCTGAAATAAGAGGGGATGTAAGGATGGGATGGTGTAAGATTTGAATGCATAAGCTGTTCACGAGAAGGTATCTTAGGGTTTTACTTGACTGCCACTAAAGGAAAAAGTTTACATACTCATAAACTGCACTTATACAGAAATAAAATCCAGACCACAGAGTTTATAATACATATTTTTCTGCTTTTCAAACCGAACTTCATCTTTCTCAGTAGCTCATTCAGTCCTTCCTTCCTTCCTTCCTTCCTTCCTTCCTTCCTTCCTTCCTTCCTTCCTTCTTTCCTCCATCCCTCCCTCCCATTAGGATAAAAGGAACTTCACCTTTTTAATCTAAATCTATCCCATACACTCTATTTTGTGTCCCATTTCTCCTAGTACTCCAATGTCTTTCCTCTATTAACTAATTTCTCTCTTCAGAGACAAATTTTTATATAAATTGCCTGTAACTACTGTGTGTATTTATCAGATGTTCTACTTATATTGAAATGTCCATTCTCTTGGGTTTTGTGAAATCATCTTCTCTCTCATATCCGGTGTTCTCTAACACAGTGGGTGGCATTTATGTGTGTGTGTGTGTGTGTGTGTGTGTGTGTGTGTACCTAAACTCAATACAGGTTGAAAAATGAATAATATATTATCATGGCTCTGTAAAATTATAATACCAAACCATTCATTAAGAATTAAAAATAGAGCCGGGCGTGGTGGCGCACGCTTGTAATCCCAGCATTCGGGAGGCTGAGACCAGAGGATCCGGGTTCGCGGCCAGCCTCAGCTACCTAGTGAGGCACTCCGCAACTTAGTGAGACCTGTTTTCAAAATAAAGAATAAAAAATAGGGCTGGGGATGTAGCTCGGAGGTAGAATGCCCCTGGGTTCAATCCCTAGTGCCGCAAAAAAAAAAAAAAAAAAAAAGAATTAAAAATAGGATCCCCAGCTAGATTGGCATGTTCATGTTTCTAGACAAAGGTTGTTGTCCTAAGGCAAATCAAAATAGAAAAAAAAAAAAAGCCGAATTCAAAAGTTTTTATAGCATAAATTCATAGCCAAGTTATTTATTTCAGACATTAATGTCACTGAATGAAATAAAACAATGGATGAATATTTGTGTAAAACAAGTGACTCAAGACTCAAGTACTACAAAAAGAGTCGAGGATGGTGACTTATGCCTGTATTCCCAATACTTGGGAGGCTGAGACAGCAGGATCTCAGGTTCAAGGCCCACCTCAGCAATTTAGCAAGACTCTGTCTCAAAACAACAGCAACAACAAATAAATAAATATATAAAGTAGGGTTGAGGTATAGCCTGAAAGTAGAATTCTCCAGTACAAAATTAATTAATTAATTTAAAAGTTTAATAATTTAACAAACACAATTAAAATTCTATAGTTGAGACGGGCTTGGTGACAATACGAACAACAACAAATGCTGGCGAGGGTGTGGAGAAGTGGGAACCCTAATACATTGTTGGTGGCCCATGCTTGTAATCTCAGTACGTTGGAGACTAAGACCCGAGGATCCAGGTTTGCGACCAACCTCAGTTACTTAGTGAGGCTCTCCACAGCTTAGTGAGACTCTATTTCAAAATAAAATAAAGAATAAAAAATAGGACTGGGAGTGTAGCTCAGAGGTAGAATGCCCCTGAGTTCTATCCTCAGTACCTCAAAAAAAAAAATCTATCACTATTTTATTTCATATATTTAATAGAAATAATAAGGGAAATGCTCATAAGTAAAATAAAGATTAAAGATAGTGTCTATATATATGTATATACAGATCTATATATGATATATCTATGTATGATATATCACTTTACAGGGATAGATACAGAGGGAGATTTGTGAGTGTGTGTATGTGTGTGTATCCCAGAGCATAATACCACTGTCCTTCATTCTCAACCCTTTTAAAAAATATTGAAACAAGGTCCCTTTAAGTTACTGTGTGCTGGCCTCAAACCTGTGATCCTCCTGTCTTAGCCTTCAGACTACTGGGATTATAGGGGTGCCACTGTGCCTGGCTACAGATAAAGATTTTAATATTTATATATGACAATATAATATGTAAAATTAATATATGCCTAGATAGCTGAAAATATTTTAGGGAGTCAAAAATGAATGCTAACAGAGAAGAAACAATAAGTGTCCTACGTTTTGCGTTCTAGCCATTTTGCTTGAGAGAGCTGCCTTAAGCGTATATTTCTTGATGATTTGATTTTGATTTTCTTGATTTTTTTTGTTGTTGTTTTCACCACTGACTGACGGGATTGAGATAAAAATTTATTTTAAAAATCAGATAGACAGCTTCTGCTAAATTGTCCAACACCAGATGGGCACTTAGACATTGACGCTAATTATTCCATCAGTTAATATTTCTATATTTGCAATCATATATATATATATATATATATATATATATATATATATATGATTGCAAAATTCTTTACACACCAGAACTTGCATTAT
This sequence comes from Graphiurus murinus, assembly GCA_004027655.1. NCBI lineage: Eukaryota > Metazoa > Chordata > Mammalia > Rodentia > Gliridae > Graphiurus > Graphiurus murinus. The sequence continues at coordinate 69,749 of PVLC010005662.1, forward strand.
TTGAGTAGACAAAATAAACAAAAAACATGTACAGTACTATTAAGGTTTGACTCTGGAATTTCCACCCAAAACTCATGTGTTGAAAGCCTCATCTCCAGTGCCGGGAGGTTCGGAGGTAGAGTAGGGCTGGAGAAGGTGGGTCAATGAATGCTTGGACTGGGGGACTGTATCTACCCTGGCCCCAACCTGTCTCTTTGCTTCCAGGCTGTGTTGAGCTGAGCAGCTTTCCTCCATCCCACCCTGCTGCCATGAAGTTTCTCATTGGAACTGCCAACCAGGGACTGAACATCTGAAATCCCAAGCCAAAATATGCCTTTCCTTCTCTAAATTTGTCCTGACAGATATTTTCATCACAGCAATGAAAAAAAAAAAAGAAACCTGACTACCATAAATACAATTCCAAGTAGAGATAAAATATAGCAAGGTTAAAACGGGAGCTCTGAGAGGTCTTTGTTACAGAGAGTGAGCAGTCGTAACCACCCTGAAGGGCTGACTTTGAGCTGAGATGGTAATGAAATCAGGGATACAGTGACACAAAGGTCTGGAAGAGAGGATATTCCAACAGTGTCACAGCCATGGGTGGAGGGACAGCACAGCAGCATGGATGCACTGCAGCACAGTGAGTGATAGGGAAATGCAAAAGTGCAAAGATGTGTGTAGGACATAGAGCTCCATGAGGATTTTCACATTTATGCATGGTCAGAGATCTCTGTGCAAAGGACATTGACATGTGGGTTAAAGGACAACTGAATGGTAACTACAACGATAGAGAGTTCCATGAGATGTTAAATCTTTCAGAGTCAGCAGTTTACCATGTAGGGTGGTGATGTATAGACCTTCCTTCCTTTCCCCAGGGAGGATTTGATTACATTGCACAACAAAGTACCTCTTCCTCTCTCTGGAGGTCAGGAGGGACACATGTGCCAGCCATCCTATATAAAGCTCCCAGCTTCATAATTTTACCATTCCTTTCTTGTGGTTCAAGCCCCATCTGCATATGCGAGTGACAGCAAACCCTTGGGCAATTGTGCATCAGCAACTGGAGCTAAGATGCTCTGTAAGTACATGTAGAAACCTTGTGTGTCCTGCCAAAGTAAATGAACAAAGACTCAATGAAGTAAACACATCCTTTTGTACTAAGGTAAGACAATTGTGTGTGTATGTGTGTGTGTGTGTGTGTGTGTGTGTGTGTGTGTGTGACGAAGGGTTGAAACAAGGAGTGTTCTACCACAGAAATGCACCCCCAGCCACTTTTTTTTTTTTTTTAAATTTTGAAATAGAGTCTCATTAAATTGCTGAAGCTTGCCACCATGTCTGCAAGTTAACTGATTTTTACATCAAATAAGAGAATAAACTTTACCTGTACCAGCATAATGAGTGTAGATATTTTGAATAAAAAAAGAAGAAATAATGTAATTTGAATGTAACGTTGATGGAAAGCCTCCAAGACTACTAATACTAGTTACCTAAAATGTACTCCTTGCTTCTATCCTTGCTCATCTAGACTTTTGTTGTTGTTGTTGTTGTTGCTATTTGGTTATGACAGAATGTTGTTTAAAGCCATAAATACAGTCTTATCATAATTTTTTTTGAAAATCAAATCACTCAATGGCTTCCTTTCTTACTTACAATAACATTCAAAGCCCTTACCTCTTACCATGCCCTACAAACTTTGACATGAATAAATTTTCCCATCAATATCCTTCAGGTTCCATTTCTCATCATGTTACCTTTAGCCACAATGGATTCCTTGCTTTCCTTCTGGCTGCACTTCTCCCTCAGAATCTTTGCACATTCAACTCTGCTTGGAAAGCTCTGGACTCATATTCATAGGACTTACACTCTTACTGCATACAGGTGATGCTCATGTCTTACCTTAATAAACAGACCTGACCTTACCAAGATCAAAATCATTTACCACCCAATCAACAACATCCATCTCTTACTCCTTAAAATCTTTTTGCCATAGTGCTCTTGAGTACTAGACATGATTTATATACTTATGTTTCTCTTCATTTTTCATTTGTTTTCCACTAAAATTTAAAATTAAAATTCCAGAGATTTATTTTTTTTTCATTGGTGAATTCCCAAGATCTAGAGTTATACTTCATCTAAAGTAGGCTTTCATTAAATAATGGGAGAATAAAGCATGTATGGGTTAATTTGGATTTGCATTCTTGAAAATATGGGATGAAGACACATCTAAGATGTGTTAATTCATTGGGTGTTTTAATGTCAAATAAACTGATGAAAGATTATAGCAGCACCATATCTGAGGGGTAGCTGACACTGTCTGATTCAAATCAGTTCAAAAAATGTATTATCTTTTTTAACCCAGGGGTATTTAAATATTGCATATAAACATTTTAAATATTAAATAGTAATATTTTAAATATTTATTTCTGTAAATTGAATATTTTTATAAATTAAATATTTCACATATTGTAAATATTAAGATATAAAATAAATACAAAAATGTTTTATATACATTCTTATAATAAATGTAAATTATTGGGAACTACATTGATCTTAGAGCATACATATCTGAAGATTTTTTAACAAATCAATTTAGTGTTTTGCTCTTTTACTCATTAATTCAAAACTTGTTATGCCAGATACTGTGCTGCATACTTTAAAAAAAAAAAAATATATATATATATATATATATGGTATATATACACAATTTTTAATCAATTTAAAATATCTGAATTTTTAATTTCATGAATCCTATGGAAATTCTCTATCCTCATGCATTTGATCTTCCTGATTTCCATACTTTAGGCTTTACTAATATTATTCTTTCCAGCATAAACTTATAGGATAATGATTATTTGGGTCAAAATCCACACTTTCTCTTATTCCCTTCTTAGAAACAGTCTTCTGAGTTGATCTCTTTACTTTTTCCAGAAGTAAACTCCCATAACATGGCAACCACCCTGATAAAATGCTCCACTATAATCTTTAAAAGCATACTATTATTCTCTAGTTGTATATTAAATGCAAACAGCTATAGAGTAAGTTACTTTATGGATCCATAATGATACTTAAAGTAAAAAGCAGAGTATTATAATTTAACATGAACTGGTCTACAGAAACACAGTCTAACCAGAATTAATTTCGACAGTCAATCACAGCTGCTGATGTTGCCAAATAGGCCTCAAATTAGTGCCAACATTGATTGTGGCTGTTTTCTGACAATTGTTTTATGGGTATTAAATGGAATGCCTAATAGCATTGAGCTCAAAGAAATCCTGCTGTTTTCTCCTTCAAATACAACTTACTACCATTTTCTCTAAATCTTTGCATCCACTCATCTTTTCTAGCTTGTTATAGCATTGATTCAAAGTCCTTGATTTTTTTCCTTAGTTGCATCTTATGTAACAATTTATCAAACGTCTTGCTGAGGTCTATGTAAAAGACTCCCACTGCCTTTGCCTCATTTTCTTCCTTACAGCAAACACTTGATCAGACCTCCTGGGTCTGATCCTTTATTTACCTCACACAGTATTGGCAAACGCTGCACTTCATGCTCTTCCTTCAAAGGCTTGCATGCTTATTTATTGTAATTGGAACACTTACTTCCAGAAGTTTTATTTTTGTTGCTATTATGATTTTTGTTTTTTATAGTTATTTTAACTCAAATCCACTTTTTTTAAAATTTCAGATTTAAAAAGGATGGATAAAGGAATATGTCTCAGAATTTGACACCCCCTTTTTTTTTTTTTTTTTTGGCTTTTCCTCGCATATCATTGCATAGGGTATTGGTCATTCTCCTTCTCATTTCATACTGACACTACTTATTTTTAATATCATTTCAAACTGACATTTCTAATTACTCGAATTATTTGGTCCTTAGTGCTGCAGCATTGAAGTAGTTGGGCCTTTAAAAGATGCAACCCGGTAGAAGGTCCTTAGGTCATCAAGGGTACTTTCATTAGAAGGAACTAATGCTGTTTTCATGGGACCCAAAGTTAGTTTTCAAAGAGGATTATTATAAAAAGAACAAGATTGACCCTTCCCCTTTCTCTGTCACCCTTGTGATGCCATCCACTGTGGAGTCTTCACCATAGCAACACAGGCGCAAGCAGCATGGGCCTCCAGAAGTTTGATCTATATAAACATCCTTTCAATATAAGTTAACCATCCTCAAGCATTTTATTACATCAACAGAAAATTAATCACTACAGTGGCTTGCCTTTTTCTATGTGAAAAATCTAATGTTTTAACAATTTTATTCATCATAATTCCTTAATATTTTTGCCAGTGTTAATCTTGTTTCTGAAACTTATTTTCTTCTTCATCTGAACCACACTTTATAATATCTCAAAACCCACTTGGAGCTTTCTCTTTAGTCTAGGCAACATGTCTCCTATTCATCACTCTCATTATGAATATCATGAGTCATCTATGAGTACAACTTTGTCTCATGTTGAAAATAAACAAATAAGCAGGGCATGGTGGTACACATTTGTAATTCCAGTACTTGAGTGGCTGAGATAGGAGGATATCAGGTTTTTGATGACAGCCTCAGAAACTTTGAGAGGCCCTCAACAACTTAGTGAGATCCTGTTTCCAAAAAAGTAAAATGAATAAGTAAATAAATAAATTAGGGCTGGTGGTAGAATTCATTTGCAAAATGTCACCAGGTTCAGGCCCCATACTACCACAGAAAAGAAAAGCTATATATAATAGGAATACTTCCACTAGACCATGAAGTAAATATTTAGAGCCTTTTGGGCTTCTTTTTAGATAACTATGCTTTCATTTGATGTCTGTGTTAAATAGTTTCTTTTTTTTTTTTTTTTTTTTTTTTTTTTTTTTTTTTTTTTTTTTTTTTTTTTTTTTTTTTGTTTTTTTTTTTTTTTTTTTTTTTTTTTTTTTTTTTTTTTTTTTTTTTTTTT